>OMNN01024936.1:0-49794 GCA_900302755.1 Chromis chromis
TGTACAACGTAAAAATATTGGTCCCAACACAGAACCCTGTGGAACTCCATAACTAACCCTAGTGTGGATGGAAGAATCGTCATTAACATGAACAAACTGGAATCTGTCTGATAAATATGATTTAAACCAGTTTAGTGCTGTTCCTTTAATCCCAATAACATGTTCCAGTCTCTGTAATAAGATGCTGTGATCAACTGTATCAAATGCAGCACTGAGATCCAGCAGAACAAGTATAGAAACTAGTCCACTGTCTGAGGCTATTAGAAGATCATTGGTGACCTTCACCAGTGCTGTCTCTGTACTATGATGGATTCTAAATCCTGACTGAAACTCTTCAGACAAACCATTTCTATGCAGATGATCACATAATGGGCTTGTAACAACTTTTGTTGTAAGTTGTAAATGATTTATCAGTAGCCAGCTCCTCCAAAACAGCCATCATCACTTCTTTAAAAACTTCTGCATCAGTGAATGGTTTGTTGTGGCGGGTGAGAACCCATGCTGCTTTAAGGGACCCACTTGTCACTTTTTGCTGTGCTGTGAGTCCTCGAAACAGGATCTGGCTGCTGTGCGCATATCCAGCTGTTAGTGTGCTAAGTTTCTGCTTCTGCGCCTCTGTCTGGAGTGGAGAAGCTTCTTTGAAGTTTCCATGCTTCGTTTCGGGGTGCCTTCGGATAATATATTCCTTGCAAACTGCAACAAGATGCAGATGAGACAGACTGGCTTGGAATTTATAAAATCAGGTAGGATGAATGCATACTTTTCTTTCCACTCTTGTTTGTACATCCTACCGTCACTATCAACTTTTCTTTTCATTGCTTTTGACAGTGACATTTTGTCTTGCTAGCACACAACAGCCTGTAGCAAATTCATTAATTTTAAATAAATAACTTTATTAAATTACATTGTTGTACAAGATAAAATAGTATAGATGAGAAAAGAAGTTTTTTTTAGTAGGAAAGACAGGTTTGCCTGTCAAAGATGTAATTTTGACCCACCATTGAGTTGGTCAGAAAAAATTTGGCCCGATGCCAAACTTAGTTGCCGACCCCTGATGTACACCATTGCCTTTTGTACAATGTATTGCGTGTCATCAGTTAACCAGATTATATGGATTGAGTGCACAGTGCGTAATCATACATTCAAGTTACATATAAAAATCTGTATAGTAATCCGTTAACATCATGATATAAATTAATTGATGACACAAAAAAACTCACCTGCCTGCAACATCCAGAAATTCACCTGAATAGCAATAGCACACTGTTCACATGGATGTTCCTCAGCTGATTCTCCAGTTATCTCCTGCAATAACTGTGTTATTTGGTCCAGCAGCAGCAGCAGCATCCGATAGAAGAATACCATGCCTGATCCTGGAGCTACCCTCCTGGCAGAGCCGGCCCTACCCAATGTGGCACCCTAGACGAGATTTTATATGGCACCCCACTCGAATATTTACATACGCTTACAAAAGAAAACAAATAGCATTGTTTTCTTGTTTTTTACCTCCGCCAAGCGCGAAGTGGAGGTTATGTTTTTGCCTCTGTTTGTCTGTCTGTCTGTCTGTCTGTCTGTCTGTCTGTCTGTCTGTCTGTCTGTTTGTTAGCAAGATAACTTGAAAAGTTATGAACGGATTTTTATGACATTTTCAGGAAATGTTGATAATGGGACAAGGAACAGGTGATTAAGTTTTGGTGCCTTAACTGAGGCAGGTGAGGTCTGCACTTCTTTTGATGTTAGTCTGGGTTCTTTTGTGACTCCTGGATTAGATGTCAATGTGCTCTTGGAGAAGTGTTGGTAGTCCAGCCACTCCTGGGAAGGTTCACCACAGTTCCATGTTTTCTCCATTTGTGGATAATGTCTCTCACTGTGGTTCTCTGGAGTCCCAGAGCCTTAGCAATGGCTTTGTAACCCTTTCAGACTGATAAATGTCAATGACTTTGTTTCGCATCTGTTCTTGAATCTCTTTAGAACGTGGCATCATGTGCTGCTTTTTGAGACCCTTTAGCTACTTCACAATGCCAGACAGGTTCTATTTAGTGATGTTTTGTTTCAACAAGCCTGGCAGTAATCATATGTGGGTGTGGCTGGCGAAATTGAACCCAGTTGCCAATCATATGGTAGACTGACAGCTGGACAGCAATTTCCTTCATAGATGACATCATCAAAACTGCATTTTGTGTTTTCTTGGGTTATCGTTGTCTTACATTAAAATTAGTTTGATGATCTGAAACATTCAAGTGTGACAAATATGCAATAATAGAAGATATGACAGGGGACCAATACTTTTTCACAGCGCTGTAAGTACCTGTCGACAATAAATTATGATCAACAGGAATAATAGAAACAATCAAATTTATGTCGATTTCTGCCTACACATAAATATAATACATGTTTAATATGTTTTTTATAACATACAGTATATGTGTGAGTGGTGTATTGGTATGAGTCAGCCAGTGGAGGTTGGACGCAATCTGTGCTGTGACAAGTCTGGTGGCATTTCTAAAAGTTTTAAACAGTGCACGCTGTTAAACTTGCAAAAGTACATTTATTTGCGACTTTCACAAACAGAAGCTTCTCTTTCTACCAAACCACTTCTCTGATCAAGGTGTGTCATGAATAAGTGTATTTCTGCAAGTTAGAGTGTGCAGGTGTCTGTTTGAAATGCTTGTTCATCTCCTATGTACCTGTTTCTTGAAATAGATGTGTGAAGAGTTATAAAAGAGCCACCGAGTGTTTTGAGGCAGTTCCTCACTTTGTTGGTGTCACAAGTTCAGAGGCCACTGACACATAACAAAGAAGAAGACACTGACCACTACAGGCCAGTAGCAACACATTGTCATGTCGACTCATCACATACAGATGCTTGAATGTGACCACTCAATTTTAAACTACATTGGGTCTCTTTCGATTCAGAGCTCTGCTGCAGAATTTCAGCACCCTGCTGACAACAGACAGAGAGACGACATCACACAGAGTTTTGGCTTTATAACTTTGATACCCCGTTGCTTTTGGAATTGATTTTTAAGGTTTTTAGTTTAAAAAAGCTTCAAATGGCCAAGCATCTCGTCCTCGTGTCCTCAAACAGCCAGGGCCTCTTTTAGCATCATTAAAAAAAAAAAATACTGTGATGCAGCTTTTCGCAGCCGACCAGCAGGCACTTAACAGACCATCTCAGCAGTGTCCAGTTTGCCAGGTAACTACTGATTCGAGTGCTGTGCTTATTTTGAGGTACTTGATATTCCATCCAATTCATTTCAGAGGGAAATATACTTTCTGCTGCTATACAGTTATCTGACAGCTTTAGTTACTTTTAAGATGTCAATTTTGCATAATAAATACTATCGCAATCTCTAAAATGCCACACATAGTTTAAGATTAAACCAGTAATTTCCAACCTTTTAGACTTACAAAAAGAAGTGTGTAGTCAGGTTTACATTTCAAATGGTTTCATCTCAATAAATATTCCAGCACCTCAGCAAAAATTAAAGATTGGAGAAAAAATGAAAACAAATTTGTGGAAACAAATTTCCTCTTCCATTAATTAAATTTGGAGCCGTCATCTGCTGTCTTTGTATATAAGACTGGATATCGAGTAGTAACCTATCAGTGTTTCAGCAACAGTAACCTGCTGCCGACATACTGATGCTTCACTATTATTAATCTAATGGTGGCAAAAATAATGTATCAGTCACAGGGACCAAACCTGTACTTTTACTTTAATACTTTCACTACATTTTGCTGCTAATACACTTGTACATGTAGTTCTACTAGTAGGATTTTTCATGTACTTCTTTTACTTGTATTGTAGTATTTTTACATTGCTGTATTGGTACTGAAGTAAAGCATCTTAAAACTTCTTCCACTACTGGTAGTTTCCCTTCAAAACCAGCTAAAAATGAATCTTTTTATCCTATCAGTTTTGTAAATTAATTCTTAATCATTTTTTAATTTAAAAAAAGTTTTAGCTTGTTATTGTAATTCATGGATTCTGTGTTGTTTCTACACAGTTTAGTTTGTGTATTAATCTTTGTTTTTTTGTGAAGCACTTTGAGGTCTTGTACACACCAATACAGATATTTTCCAACTTTTGACAGAAATTCTTGACAGAAAACATTGTTTTGCAAAATATCTCTGTCCACAAAGGAATGCAGAAATGCTCTGATAAGCATGCAGTGTCTGTCTACATCAACCATCATAAAATGAAAAAAAATAATTTCTGTAACTGATGTAGAGGCTTTAGCTTGCCAGTGAAGTGGTGCAGCAATGCCAAGTTAAGTTGTAAACTTTTCACTGTATATGTTCACCATTGTTGTTATTGTCATTGCTGACATATGCTCTTCACAGAAAGCAACAATGGCCATGTGAGGATTGTGGTGGGACATCATCATTTCTCATCATTAGCAGTCAGGGGTTAAGGGTCTTGCTCAAGGGCCCACAGTGGTGGTGACTGGGACAAGCGGTCGCTCTCACATTCCCACCTCAACCTCTTGCCAATTTGGGGACTCAAACTGGCGACCCACCGGTTACAAGTTTGCTTCACAAACAACCAGGCAATCACTGCCCCTAAGCTAGGCTAACTGACTCTCGTCTCCATTTAACATATACATATAAGAATTCTATCAATGTTCTCATTTATCCTGGCAAAAACAAACACATTTCAGAAAATGTCAAACTTTTCCTTTACCTCTTTCTAAAAAGCTATGCAGGCTGACCTCAGTGCAGTCTTGTTTCTGGGTTATCTGTCTAACGGGGAGCTTACAGCTTTGATTCTTGTTTTGAAGACGCAGTTCAGTTCAGTGCTGAACTGTTCCGTCTCTTGCAGAGATTTGACTTAATTTATTTATTTCATCCAGAGAGGAGTTTTAATCTTTTGTTTTCCTAAAGATCGAGTGATTCAGGTCGCTTTGTCCTTCACAGTCTGTCCTTGTGATGAAACCATGTGTGCAGCGCTCACAATCAGTCTGCCAATTATCATTTGCAAGTGAAAAAGTGTTGCAGCTGTAATGATGCAGTGTGTTTTTGTGGCTGCAGGTCATGTGCAAAGTTAGCATGCAGCTGGAACACACCCTCCTCTATTTCTTTTGCATGGAGGAATCATGAATGACGCCGAGTGCTTTGGCATGCCGTCCCTGTGTGCCAGAGCAGAGCTGCATATGTGTGAGTAAAGTATGTGCTCGTGCTGGGATCACATGTTTTGCCAGACTCCATGGTCACTAATCCTTCTCTTTTGCCAATATTTCCACTCTATCTGGTTTCATCAGGCAGGGATTACACAGGATTAGACAACCTACCAGAAGCTGACATGCATTCATTCATTAAAAAACCCAAATGCAGTTGCTCACACGCCTCCAATTCAGCCAGAACACACCAATTACACCCAAACCAGCCGCATTTAAAGCTCACGCGTTACAGTGGCTATGAGAAATTTCTTTAAAATGATTCATGTGAAGGGTAGCTGTTTTGACAAGATTGTCTTGTATTCTCTGTGATTATGTAACATAGTGGTGATGAGAGCACAGGGTCCTGATGTCATCGGGATGGGAGTGGTACTGAGGTTGTAGATTAGCAACCTATTGAACTGTACCTTGGAGCAGCAGACAAACAAGTCTGCACAGTGTTTTTCTCCTCCTTCTACTTGCAAGAAGCTTAGAAAGGCACAACTTTTCAAAAAGATCTTTTATGCAACTGTGCTGACACAAAACACAATTTAATATACAAAAAATAAAGTTTGCTTCAGAATAACATTACACAGGTCACCAAACTGGAACAGTACCGCGCCCAATGTTCTAATCTTGTAATTTTTAACTATTAATGAAAGTAAATATCTTTTTTTTTTTGTTTAATATATGTATATAAGGGCAGACTGAATGCAATCTGCTCTCAGCCAGGTTTTTCTCTTTTCTCTCATAAAGCCAGGCTCCCATTGTGCTCGGCTAAGGCTCATTAAGCATCTGCTTGGGACAGATGTCATTTCAAGTAAGCTGCACACCACATGACTGACAGGTCTCTCCTTCAATCAGGCATCATCACAAAACCTACTAACAGCTGTATCTCAGTTTGATTTATCTGTAACATCTCTTTTCTATCCAAATTAAATGTTATTTTAATTGCTCTCTGAATTACATGTCAACTATTCTCCTGTGAGAAAGAAGCCATAGAAATATTGGCCTAGATGTCAAGATCATTTATAGCATGTTTAGAATCTGGCATGGCATTTGTTTGATTTCCAATTATTAAATGGTGTCTAATGGTATATTAGGATCTGCTATTTGGTTTATAACAACAACCAATTGGGATATAACTGTTTGTTTAATGTCTAATAAACATTTGTCTAATTTGATACGAAGTATGGCTGCTTATGTGTTAATACTGTCAAATTTGGTTGGTATTGATAGTTATTGATAATATTTAATGATCTTGAGCTTACTTTGAATCAAACACTTTAGCCCATTTATCACTGTACACAGGAAATAGCTTTAATGTAAACACAACTTGTGAAAAAACACAAATAAATTTAAACACAAACAATCAGTGAATATGGATCAAGGAATTATCTCACCTTAAAAGGAAGCAAAGAAAATTTGGAAGCACATAAAGGGCAACCAGGGGAAGCCCCTGCACCATGCTAATGGTTAAGAATCCAAGCGGCTGGTCTGAATGCTGTCACTGGAGGGGGACGCCGCACCCACTTCATCCTGACATCAATTCTAAAACAAGTAGACAGTGGTAACCAGCTCATCTTCTTTTGATGTATTGCACCATAATCTGCAAAAACAATCCTAAAAAATCCAGAACAACACACTCATCACAATGATACTTGTTTGGCTGATCAGGGGCCATACTTTATTTCAGCTGCAGTAGATCATCAGAATCAGAAATACTTTATTTATCCCCTAGGGGAAATTTCTCATATGTCATATGTTATTCATTGTCATGGTGGCTGAACAGAAACAAAACACAATGCCTGAAGAACGGAGTATCTCAGCTGCACAGAGGGATGGAGAGAATGGAATTTGAAACCACCGAAAGAACATTCAGTAACACTTTCATCTATAGTGGCACAGTGTCCTTGTGAGTATAACTGCTATGTACTCAACTTGTGTATGTAAGAACACTCTATTCTCAACTGTCCAAGCAGTGAAACACTTTTCAGCTCAATGCCACCAAAATGGAAAGAATTCAGAAAGTAAGATCTTTACAATGTGTCTGAACATTTAGCTGCAGGAATGTACACATGTAGATACACACATTAGATATATCACAAATCCTACACTTAGTTCTATTTGGTTCTATGTCTATCATGACAATCGCATATTATAATTTAGTTTAATGGCCAATGACAAAAGCTATTTATTTACTACGTCAAACTGCTATTGACCATGAAGAAACTTTTTTTTTTTTTAAGATTTATTTTTGGCCTTTTATGCCTTTATTAGATAGGACAGTGGATAGAGTTGGAAACGGGAGAGAGTGGGGAAGGACATGCGGTAAACGCCCGAGGTCGGAATCGAACCCAGGACAGCCGCTACGCCTTAGCACTTGGGTCACGCGACATAACCGTTAGGCTATCGGGGCGCCCGACCGTGAAGAAACTTGATTAGAATGAATGCTGAATCACACCTACTGTTGTTACCTGTGACAATTTGAACCCGTATGCAAACTCAGACTAGTTGAAATGTTTAAAATGGAGATAGTTGGTGTGAGGTGATGGAGAGTTCAGGCCTTGGAGGAAGCGTGGCTGAATGGATGAAGCAGACGTGAGCAGTCAAGGAAAAGGAGAGTGCAGTGGGGAGCAGAGACACGTGATTACTTGGACACAGATAAACAAGGAGACACACAACTGAGCAAAAGACTGGGAGACTTTAGCATTACAACAGCAGAGGTAGAATAAACAATCTGCCGACAAGTGGCAACAGGAGAACTGTTAGCAGTTTCTCTATTTTTATTTTTTTTCTCGTGCCACATTTTTACTCAGTGTGGGCAAATTTTTCACTGCACCTCTATGGAAACAGCACATCCCTGGCTAGCAATAATTCACCACCTAAAAATGTCCTTTGTGCATTATTACACAGCTGTAATGCCTTAAATCGTGTGAGTAAAAAAAAGAAAGTTAAATTTCTTCATTATACAAAAATTTTAAAACAAAAAGATGGAATCAGCATGTACAGCATTTTTCCACATAGGCGTCACTGATACCAAGGAAAATATAGTGAGTCTACTTACTATAGATATTCTATTAACATTTTAATTAGTGTCCTTACTTGTTTTCTCTCTGCCCTGTATAAAACACAGCCTGCAGTTCAGCTGAAGAGTCCCGGAATTTTTGCAACAACTGTTTCTGAGTCACTTGTGGCCCTTGGTTGCGCTGGGAAGTACAGAATTTACTTATTTATTTTCTTACATTATGTGTTGGAAGAAATAAACAATTTTTCACCCATTTTAGTTGAGGCATGTGTAATGTAATGATTTTCATTTAATGTTGTGATTTTTAAGCTTAGATTTGGTTTATTTTTCTGATGGAACAGCACATCACATGTGTTTAGCTCAAGGACTGTCAGAAAGTTGAAAATTCAAAGATTCTTTGTGTTTTTTCTGGTTCTGGTAAATAGTATTTTGCCAATTTTTTAAAAAGATAATATAATCTTCAAACTCATTTGCAGGGTTGGTGGTTCAAAGGGTTAAGGTAAAGTCCATGTGTATACAGATATTTTTTAAGTTTAAGTTTTTTCTCCTGTGTTCTCAATAAAATCTTTGTGTATATATATAAAAAGCAGGGAATACAAGTGAAGTGCTGTCAAAAGCTAGGCTAACAGGCAGTGATGTAACCCTAACCCTCACGTCATGTTGGCTAATCGGAAAAACAAGCTATCAACAATGGCACATCAAAAAAAAAGGAGATAATTATATGTTTGGACTAATTCTCACACCTCTGTTCCTAAATGGATGAGTAACTACATTTACTGTATGTGTTAGGAAAGTAATTGTTCAGGTGGATCAACTAATCAGAAAAGTAGACAATGGTTAATTCCACATTTGTGGCAGCCCAAATAATGAGTGGCAGAATGGCGTTTTATTCTTAAGTGTTGTTTCTCACAGGGAGCTCCACATGCAGTATTCATGTGTTGCACTAGCAATGAAAGGTCGAGTGTAATCCACAGGAAATTCACACAGTTCAGACTAATTAAAAACCTGAATTGTGTCTCCTTGTGAGCTGAAATGTCATCAGGACAAGGACTGGCAGAAACACTACTCTGTCCCTAGCTTACATCTCTCTGCTAGTTTTATTTTACAGTCTATCGCAGCCGACTGGCGAAGGCAGGGAAACCCTGGACAGGAAGCCGGTCTATGACAGGGCTACACATAGAGACAGACAACCAAGCACACTCTCATTCACATCTATGGACAATTTAGAGTCGCCAGTAAACCTCAGCATGTTTTTGGACTGTGGGAGGAAGCCGGAGAACCCGGTGAAAACCCATGCTGCACAGGGAGGACATGCAAACTCCAAACAGAAAGATCCCAGGCGTCCTAACCGGGACGCAAACCAGGGATCTTCTTCAGTTAAAGATACGTAAATTAATATATTAGCTAAGACATCAAGGTTTTATAAATAATTTTTGTGTAGTAATAGAAACACAGTGGTTTAAAGGTAGTGGCAACAGCATGAGCAAAATCTAGTGCAAACAGTAAGGTGGAATAGATAATGTTTTTTCTGTTGTTATACTATGGATTAGTTGTTTTGATTCAAGTCCATTTTTCCTTTTTAACAAGATGTCCAACATGAGCTTTGTTTAACAATCTGCTGGACTGTATTGTATCTTGGTTTGGAATATAAATATGGCCATTGCTTGTTGCATTACTGTAAAATGCACACATTTAGTTTTTTTGGGTTTTTTTGGAGTTTAGGACAAGTTTTAAAATAAACATGGCTCTACCATGTAACCATTTAGTCTCACATGTGACCAAAAATCTGTCGACTAAACGTTTTTGTTGGTCACTCGACATTTAGCAGGTCTGCCTTTGTGTCGCTAGGCAGCCCGTCCAGGTAGATAAAGTCAGTTGTTTTCTGCTCACATTAGAAGGCCTTATTTCCCTCTTTTCAATGGGTATGAGTTGCTGAAGTGAATGGAGACTAGATGCTCCTCTGTGCACCGCCGCCTAGCTAGCTGCTACTAATGCACATAAGGCATTTAAGGAACACTGGTAAATTGCAATGTCTACCAATAGTCTGTATGTGAGGCTTTTTGAAGACATCAATAAATTGTAGTATCTACTGATAGTCTACATGTAAGGCGTTTAGGGGAGATCTTTAAATTGTAACTACAGAAAACAGCCTGGGTTCCCTTCTCCCCCTCTTAACAGCATGAGTTTCTGCATGCTCCATCAGCCATGCTACTAGTAAATTCTCAACCACAGCCAATATTTTGCATTGTATTTTGAAAAGAATGTGACCAAAGCTTGGCTTGTAACAGTGCTTTTGCTGTCAGACGTCAATGTTTTGAAGTGAAAAGTACAATGTCTCCAAGAAACTTGTCCTTTGCTGTGATAGGTGTGTGACCCTCCCTGCAGCATTTTAGCACCAAACAGTCAATAACCTTAAACATCACTTGTAATATAGCCGAAGAAGAGCTACCTGCACAACCTTTAAGTTCCAGATCATTCTTATGAAAAGTATTTATCTGCAGTATTATCAGTGTTTATGGGAACTGACAAAAAAAGAGAAGTTTAAAATGTATTATTCAGCACCAAAAGATGCAGCAAAATATCCTGGATGCACGTAAATGACAAAGTTAGGCACATCAGTACAACCAATGTAAAAAGTTAGTCTGGACTCTTGTCTGCAGGTCATTGAAAGCAGCCTGTGATCGAACAAACATACGTCAAAATGGAGGAAATACTGCATTTTTCGAAGACTTGACTCAGCCGCGGATTAATTCACAGATGTCAGTATTTTAGGCAGCAGAATGATGTATGTGGAATTGAGTCCAAAAAAAATTGTATGTGTGTTCATGGTAATGAAGGAACATGTCAGCCAGTGCAACAGATCAGCTCACAGAGGAAAAGGCTAAATCCGGCTTTGTAGGTTGCAGGTTCAGTTCATTGTTGCTTTTTGGTCTTTTCATGGGATTTATTCACAAATGAGCTTCATGAGTAATCAAGATCCAATGTGGAGTTTTATTCGGAGACATATTGTACACAGCCTTTATATAAACACAATGCTGTTTTACGAAGGTTCAAGAGCAACAACACAGACAATAAGGCTCAATTGCTATTCAGCCTTTCACTGAAAAAAAAAGAAGCTTGACTTGAGTAGTAAGAACCCTGTTTTTATGTGACTAAGTTCGGAGTAAATTAAATTCTGTTGTGAAGGGGGGGGGGGAAGAGCCCTTCACTACTTGATACAGTGTATTATACACTGTTTGAACTGCAGTGCTACAAAGTCAGATTCAGATAATGATCCCTACAGAATTTTTATGCAGCAGAAGAAAGACACAGCAAAGAAATATCTCAACCTCTACAAACGATCATGAATGAAACATGCTCTAAGCCCGGATGTAGTGAAAAGCATCAGCTTTTACATCACAATGAAACTGAAGTCATTGTCTTTATCAGAAGGGATTTCTTAAACGCAGTGTAATCTGCCCTCTGATGGTGTTGCCACACTGAGGGTGAAACTTTGCCCTTTAGGTATGGTGCCCCCATCAGGTTGATCAGCGTTACTGCTTAAACATCATCATCACCACCACAATTCATTGATCTGATCTGTGGGCTTTTTCGTTAAACAGTAGCATACACATAAACTTACACCATCAGCAGCGTAAATCCTGCATTCAAAGATTTACTCAAGTTAAAGTGCAGTGATATTAGCAACATTATGATTTATTATATGGAAAAACAGCACAGAAATTGAAAATTGAGATGTAAAAGAATGTTTTTATTTTCACATTGTTTAAAATCCTCACTTTTTTTCCTTGAACTTGTGCCATTAGAGCAGAAGTAATAAATCATATTAGCTCAACTCTTGATGACCCATGGGACTAACCGATGCTCTTTCTAGATGTACAGTGTCTATAAAACGTATTCAGTTTTCTCTTTTTATTTCTTTTTAACACTGAAACAGGGTCAATGTACTTTTTTTAAACAAAAAAGACCCTTCAATGCCAACTGATTAAAATTCTAAAATGTAAAAGAAAAAGAAAAAATCTATTACCATCTTTCAAATCAGCATTTAATAGATGTACCTTTGGCCGCAATTACAGCATTGAGCCTGTATGGATAGATCACAATCAGCCTTGTACAACTCAACACTGCAATTTTACCACATTTTTCCTTGCAAAACTGTCAGGTTGTATGGGGATTGTGAGTGAACAGCTCTTTTAAAGTTGTCCTCCAGGATTTCCCTGTAATTACCTGCATTCATTTTACACTCTACCTTTTCAAGCCTTCCAAGTCCTGCTGCCAAGAAGCATCTCCACATTATGATGCTGCCACCACCGTGCTTCACAGTGGGGATGGTGTGTTTGTGAACATAACATCTAGTCTGATGTCGAAAAAGCTCAATTTCTAATAACCTTTTCACTGAGTTGCTTGAAGTGTTCTTTTGTCTTCCTGGTGTAACTATTATGCAATTATCTATTTTTGTTTTATATCTTTAGTTGATGTTACTTTGTAGAAACCTGTTTTCACCTTGCCTCAACATTTAAATGAAAATTAAGTGTAAATTCTTGTCAAAAAAGCCAAATTGCTGTATAGTGAACATGATGTAATACTGAAAAGTAATAAAAGTGGAAAGCTGCCAAGGAGATGAATACTTTGTATCAGCACTGTACTCTAGATACCAGTAGCTGGATGTCGTAAAACTCTTCAGAGCTCAGCCAGAATAAAACAGAATTCTTAGTGACAGGTTCACAAAGTTAGGTTGTGTGTTTTTTTGTTTCTAGTTCTTTGCTGTTATTTCCTTGTGTCCTTTCAGATATCTTCACTTCCTACCCTTCAGTATTTTCCACCTACAGTGCTGTTAAAAAGTACATCTTGTGATGTCGTCTATTTTTGCATATTTCCCACACTTAAATGTTCCAGATTATCAAACTGATATTTAAATTTTTTCTAACATTAGACATAGAGAGAGATAACCCACAAAATGCAGTTTTTAAATGATGATTCCTGAAAGATTTATTGAAAACCTATATCACTCCTGTGAAAAAGTAATTGCCCCCCTAAACATAATAACTGGATGGGCCACCCAAGAATTCATGGTTCCATCAGTTATGGCAAGTCGCCCAGGTCCTGTGGAAGCAAAGCAGCCCCAAACCGTCACACTGCCACCACCATATTTCACTGTTGGTATGTTTTCTTCTTGTGGAATGCAGTATTAGCTTTACACCAGATATAATAGATCCATGTCTTCCAAAAGTTCCACCTTTGACTCATCAGTCCACAGGATGTTATCCCAAAAGTCTTGGTGCTCATCTAGATAGTTTTTTTTGTAAATGCCGGATGAGCATTATGTTTGTTTTGTCAGGAGTGGTTTGCGCCTTGCAGCTCTCCCATGGATGCCATTTTCACCCAGTGACGTCCTTATTGTAGAATCATGTAGACGGACCTTAACTAAGGCCAGTGAGGCATGCAGATCTTTTGATGTTCATCTGCGTTCTTTTGTGACTCCTGGATTAGATGTCTATGTGCTCTTGGAGAAATGTTGGTCGTTGGTCCACTCCTGGGAAGGTTCACCACTGTTCCATGTTTTCTCCATTTGTGGATAATGTCTCTCACTGTGGTTCTCTGGAGTCCCAGAGCCTTAGCAATGGCTTTGTAACCCTTTCCAGACTGATAAATGTCAATGACTTTGTTTCACGTTGGTTCTTGAATCTCTTTAGAACGTGGCATCATGTGCTGCTTTTGAGATCCTTTAGCTACTTCACAATGCCAGACAAGTTCTATTTAGTGTTGTTCAGGTTCAACGAGCCTGGCAGTAATCATATGTAAATGTGGCTGGTAAAACTGAACCTAAGTGCCAAATGAATTAGGTAATTTGGTAGATTGGTAGCGTTTTCACATAGGCAAAATAAGCTGGACAGCATTTTGCCTTCAAAAAATAAAATCATCATCTAAAAACTATATTCTGTGTTTTCTTGGGTTATCTTTGTCTTACATTAAAATTAGTTTGGTGATCTGAAGTATTTCAGTGTGACAAATATGCAAAAATAGAAGACTTCTGTAGGGGGGCAAATACTTTTTAAATGTAACTTTACAAGTACAAAGACTGTTCTTATGCTGCTGGATAATTTGTGGTATTCATTGTGGTTTAATAGTCTGTTCTCTTGAGTAACTAGTATCTACGTAGCTGCACGAATGAAATCCAGTTGGATAAAAACTACAATATTTCCTTTTGCGTTGTGTCAGAGTTACAGTATACATACTCAGTCCCATGCAAGAGTATCCTGACTCTACTTAGCTACAGTACTTGATGCATTTCCCTTCTGACAGTCTGTGTTGTCTGTCTGTTACAGGTCAGCCCTCCAAGCTCTTGTACGTGATGCACAACTCCGAAACCCCCCTGAGCTGCCTGGGTCTGTTCGAAGGTGGACCCTGCCTGATAGCAGACGCAAACTTCGACGTCCTCATGGTGAAGCTAAAAAGTCACTTCCAGAACGCGAAGGGACACAAGGTGGAGTGTCGCGGTTCGAGATACCGCTACTGTGACTTCTTGATAAAAGTCGGTACTGTGACGATGAGCTCCAGCGCTAGAGGGATTTCAGTAGAGGTATGTACATATGGTCTGATGTTATCATGGAAGCGGGGACACATGAACACTCTGCATTAACTCCCGGTGTGTTTCCTCAGGTGGAGTACTGTCCCTGTGTGGTTCCAGGGGACTGCTGGAACCTCATGAAGGAGTTCATGCAGTCCTTCCTCGGCACCAGCGTCCCTGAACTGCCATCTGTGTTTGCTGCCAAGCCTGAGGGGCTTTTTGCACCAGCAGACTGCGTTGACACAATGACTCAGTACTTAGAGCTGTTTAACAAGCTCCGTAAACTGCAAATCCCTGGTAGTAACGTACGTTGAGTTGGCAGTGGAGAGGTCTTCTTTTTTACGTTTGTTTTGATCTTATGTTATTTCTGGTCCTATGGATCAGAACGATATTCAGGCATATTTGAAATCCTGGGTTTTATATTTGTATTTCTGGAGCTTCAACTTTACATTCACCTACTTAATGAGTGCATTTGATATTAAAGACACATAGTGGAGAACAGAAGCCAGAGTCTCTGACCGTTTCTACTGTGATGACCATTTTACATTCACACCTACATCATGTGGCGGGGTTTGTAAACTTAAGAGACGGTAGAACAGGCACTTAAGATCCCTCTCCGGGGTAATTTACAAATTTACACATGCTTATCTGAAAGTAAAAATACACAGTTACATAGATTTTTTGGTATCTGTTGATAAATTTTCAGTATTATTTGATGGCTAAAGGGTTATGTTTAAATAATTAACAACAGGAAAAACCTTTACGAAGTACATTTAAGTGTCTCTGTGCAGAAACAATAGTGTTATGGTAAGAGCTCAAACAAATTAAGATGATCTTTTTTGATAATTAATCAGTTGTTTTAGTAATGTTTCAAACTAAAATGTCAAAAAAAAATGATAAAAAAAATTCTGTCCTCTCAGGAATAAGGGTAATAGTAAACACAATTGATCTGGAGTTTTTACTGTTCCCCAACTTTTTATAGACAAAATAATTCATCTGTAAAAACATCATCTGCAGATTAATCCACAATAAAACTAGTAAATAGTTGCAGCTCTGGTCAAGAGTCACTAAGGTTTTATTGTCAGGGGAGACTTGTTACAGCAGTAAAGTGCAGGCAGCATGAATAATGCCCTGCTTCTATTTACATTTCCCAGAAAAACATGTTAATATGCGGCACAAAGAACACCACCACATAAGATATACTTAGTTCTTAGGGGAAGAAAAGCTCAGGTGTTACTACATAATAACACTAACAATAGTTTTGTTCAGGTGTCCCAGTCAATCACAACAATGGCTAAATATAATCCAGCCACTATTAATGTTATTCATTTACACCTGTGCTTTTTCCTACTGTGAAAATGTGAAAAGACATCAATCAAGTACAGTTTGTGCACAAGCAGACACGCCTGAGAGGATGAGAGGATGTAGAACCAGGCAAAATACGTGACAATACAGATCTATAAAATGCATCATTAGTAATTATGCATAAAAGTGGCCATTCTGCATGATAAATACTTTTCCGGGCTTTTGCATTCCACTGTTTTTGCCATTTCATCTTAAGTGTGTTGTACAGTTTAAAATGTCTGCGGTGAGAAATATCAGTTTGATGAATAAATGTAAAAAAAAAGAAGATCCAAACATACAAAAGGGCTTTAATTGTGCTTCTACAAACAAAGGTTCCATTACCTTATTTAACTTTTATTGTCAACAAGTGTTCAGAAATGTGTTTCCATTGTCTAACTTTGTCAGAACACAGTGTAAAAATCACTTGTTTTAAAAACTGCAGCACTTTATGGAGATGTGAGAGTCAGAAGTCTTTCCATAACCGCTGCATATTTTTTCCAGACAGCAGCTTGGCACCAGTGTCACCTTGTATTAACTTGAATTACAGTCATTTGCAGTGACACTGAGGCCAAGTTTAGGACTCCCTCCACATGACTGTGGGCTTAAAAGCCGCACATCCCCCCCAAGTACGTTTTATCAGATTATCACGACCAGCCGACACATGGCGCGGACCGGGTTTTACGGGGACACTGGGGTCAGAGGATCCCGGGCAGCGATCCTCTGCCCCCGGTTTGCGGTCCAGCCTCGGTTATTGTTCCATGTGGCCTCGGTGGGTGGACGGACGGACGGTCCATCCTGCTGCCTGTTGTTCAGTCCCTCCGCCAATGAGAGCCCGGCTGCCGCTCAGTCCCAGTCCAATGAGAGCAGCAGGGTCTGGGCTCGGATCGAGAGTTGGGTTGTTCAATCTGCGAGGAGGACAACAAGCAGCACTGAGTGTACCGGATGGATGGATGTTGGCGATGGTAACGTTACCCAGCTTTTCCATTATCAGATGTTACGAACATGGTAACGACCACTGCTGAGGCCCGGCGTTCTTGTCGCCACATCTCAGTTACCGGCTGAATGTCACCGGGGAGTTTTTAAACGATTAACGGCGCGGTCCGCTAGCGAGCTAAGCCGCACAGCGTTAGTTAACGTTAGCGACCGACAACAACCGTTTGGTTAACTTCGATTGTCCTCAGCAAACGCGTTAGCCGGGCAGCTAACGCTAGCCACTGTGGCAAGCTAATAACACTAATGTTAGCTACTTGGTGCCAAGCGAACCGTCTCTGTTTAACTAAGTACGTTATTAGGGGAGACAGCGGAGGCTGAGCACCGCTAACCCCGAGCACCGCCGTAGCTAGCGGTTAGCGGCGGTAGCTAACTTATTGCTCGCTGGGTTGCCTCAGACCAACAAAGTTGTTGGATGTTCCTGGAGAGTGGCTCTCTGACTGTTCTTTGTTCTGGCTGAACATGGTGATGGAGGGGTAGCCTAGCATGGCGTGAAGAGCCAGCCTGTCTGAGGCAGACAGCAGCGTTTAAAACACGGACACACACCGTGGAGATATTTGAACATTTGTGATAATCAGCGGCAGATGCGATAGTAGACGTTAACATGCAGCGGCAACATCACAGAACACGGTTTGGGTCTGCAGCTGACAAGAAACCAGTTGCGCCGAGCTGAGAGTTGGTGGTGTCATTAATCTGTTAAATGTTTGTAAAAGTAGTGCAGAATTTACACAAAGGGGAAACAAAAAAAAGCAAGAAGAATGGTGTAGCACAGCGCTGGTACTGGTGAGCTCCACAATTACATGGATTAAGCACATAATTTAAATGGACAGACAGCCGATCCCTCCGTGACAACATTTGTGCCTGTAAGTTTGGCTGTTTAACAGCTTTTCATGTTGTCTCTGAGGGAAGAAGCACCATGTATGGTGTTTGTGAGGAACAAATGACTTTAACATTAGCAGCCCACCCGCAGAATATGATTATTTTGTCATTTGAAAAAAAAAAACCAGAGCGCCATAACAGTAATATAGTATTTAATTTTTATTAATAACTCGTTGCTGTCAGTCATTTGCACTATTTACCCTATCTGATGTCAACTCAAGTTTATTTCTAAAGCTTAATATTGCCGACAGTGTCTCAATGGGTGTGCAGTCTCTGAAGTCAAAGGAAAACATCTACAAAACCTTTATGCACAAGAGGGAAAGAAGGCATTGCCTGAATCTGCCTGATAATGTTTTTGTTTGTTTTTTTTGTACCCATTTTTAAGTCTTGCTTTGTTTCATGCATATCTACAATCAAAAGCAAAATCAATCAAACTGCGACACGCCCTCTTGTTAAGAAGTTTTGCAAGTTTTCAGGGTCTGATGATGTTTTTAATAAATCTATTGACAATATTAGATTGTCAAAACTCATGCAGACGTTAACATCAGTAGATGCCTTATTTAAAAATCAGATTTTGAGAGCTTCCTGGAGAAAAACGTACTTTTGTGTCGTTCTCTTGCTTGTGTTGCTTGTACAGTGTTATTTATTAACTTTTCATGCATCATCTCCATTTCACATTTAAAAACTGACTGCTTTTGGTTTTATTCTCCAGATAGATCTAATGCAGCTTTCGTCCCTGTCTCTCAGACTCTTCCTGTCGGTGCCGGTGGTGACAGCGGGCATGGCTGATCAAGCTGAATGTTGCTGTTGAGTTGTCTGCAGATGTTGTGATGTACTGTCCCAAACCTGATCAAGCAAATAATTTTTGCAGTTAGTATATATTTTTTACATTTTCTGTCACTTTCTGTACAGTACAGTATGTGCATGCGCATTAACTTGACAGCAATGTACACTATAATAAACAAAGCAGTGTTTTTATCAGTCTGTCATTAGTTCTTCATCTTACTTTATTTTTTCCTGTAACTCTCACCTCAGAATGAGTTGCTGCTTGGCTGCAGGACGTGTGTCCTATCACTGAGGCCACATGTGTATCTGGAGAGATGGATCGTTGTAAGCACGTGGGGCGTCTCCGTCTGAGCCAAGACCATTCCATCCTTAATCCACAAAAATGGCACTGTGTGGACTGCAGCACCACCGATTCAGTGTGGGCCTGCCTCAAGTGCTCCCACGTGGCCTGTGGACGTTTCATGGAGGAGCACTCACTCAAACACTTTCAGGAGTCACACCACCCACTGGCTATGGAGGTGCGTGAGCTGGATGTCTTCTGCTTTGCCTGTGGAGACTATGTACTCAATGATAATGCAGAGGGTGACCTCAAACTCCTCAGGGGGGCACTCTCCACTGTTCGGAGCCCAGGTAGGCGTTCCCTACGCTCCTCAACTGGGGGGGAGTGCACCCCCTGGGTTGGGGAAGGTGGACCGCAGCCCCCCATGCAGCTGGCCTTGCGCCACAGGAGAAAAGCACTCCTCGGAAAGATGCTTCGGATGTGGATCAGCAAACATCAGGAGCTGCAGAATCAGCGTAGAGAGAAACTTGAGGAAGCTAGAAGACAAAAGAAAGAGGTAAAAAGGAGACTCATGGAAGAGCTTGGCAATGTTCCTCCCAGAAAGAGTGCTAGGCTTCTTACTCAGGCGCCACGTTCAACCATCACACTCATTCCTCGCAAATTTCGCGACCCTCCAGAACGCCTACCTCCACCTCCCAAGAAGCCTTCCCTTCTAACCCTGTCCCGCAAGGCTCCTCAGAATGGCAGAGCTGCTAAACTGAGGAGATACTACTCCACACACGCGGTGACGCGCCGGAGACTCGCTCCAGGTGTCACTGGTCTGCGCAATTTGGGGAACACATGCTACATGAACTCAATATTGCAAGTGCTGAGCCACCTGCAGAAATTCAGGGAGTGTTTTCTCACTTTGGACCTGTGTGAGACTGAGGAGCTGCTGGCCAAGACCAATCACTCCCAGGGGATGAAGGGGGTGGCAGGAGGTGTAGTCAGCAGTGGTAACACAGCGCTGTCAGGATGCCCTCTTGGACGCATGGGGAAGGCGGGTTGTTGGAATTTGCCTGTGGGCAAAAAGGAAAGTGTCCCGCCTTCTCCGCAGGCTGCAGAGTTGGTCCAGCCCAAGGAGCCTCGCTGCTCCACCCGCCAGCAGATGTCTCTGTGCCATGAGTTGCATACACTTTTCAGGGTCATGTGGTCCGGCCGGTGGTCGTTGGTATCTCCCTTTGCCATGCTGCACTCCGTGTGGAACCTCATCCCAGCTTTTCGTGGGTATGACCAGCAGGATGCCCAGGAGTTCTTGTGTGAGCTGCTGGACAAGGTGCAGCAGGAGCTGGACACAGAGGGGTCCAAACGGCGGATAGTTATCCCCATCACAAAGAGGAAACTATCCAAGCAAGTGCTAAAGGTTCTTAACACCATCTTTCATGGGCAGCTACTCAGCCAGGTGAGACTGACAGTGCATCATTTGTATGAAGAGATCATTTATAGTGAGATTATCTGGCCACAGATTATAGCAATAATCCATTTTAGACATGCAGCGTTTGTGACAAAGGTTGTTCTGTTTTTTTTTTTCTAACCAATGCATTCTGGCTTTTGTTTCTGCCCCTTTCTACACCGTCAACCCTTGGCCCAAACCTGCTTTGAAAATCATAAAGTCAACGATTGAGGCCAAACTGTTTGAAAAGAAAGCATGACTGCTCCTCCTCCTTGGGAATTAGATGTGATTGTAGACAAAAATGTCTCTTTGAGTATCTCCCAAAAAGAGAATTTCAGGTTGCTACATCCCGAATGGGCAGTGTGATAACCAAAAAGTGTGTTCCATGTTATGTTAGAGGACATGTCACTGTTTACTAATATTGATTATTTTTAGGGGCAATCTAATGGCCAAATGGTTGGGTGGCACACCACATGGGCTAAAATGCCCTTTGCCGAGTCCAAACCAGCTGGACCCTGGCTGCACTTCATTCCCCTGCTCGCTTTCCCAAATGCTGCATCTTAATAAGGGCAAAAAATATCAATAATTTCTCCACCATGCAACCAAACCTCCATTTTTATTTAGAAAATATTCTAAAACTAGATTATTTAGCCAAAAGTGTTTTTATTGTGTGTGATTTATTTATGTCATTGTATTGTCTTAAGCGGTCATTTTAAAGGTGGAGCATGCGATGCCAATCCAGTTCAGTCTTTGTCAAATTTAGTGAAGTAGTTGCAGTTTGCTGATTGTTTATTCTGTGTGCACTAAAAAATCTGGTGTTCCTACACAGTAAATGTAAATGGTAGACATATAAAGTGTCTTGGACCGATCCACCCAACACAAACCCAGCCTGTCCTGTGCATGTTCATGCTCGTGTACAGGTCAGGGGGGAAAAGGAGGAGGAAGTGGGAGCAAGAGGAACAGTAAATGTGGCACATGCTACTCTCAACAAGCCTTCTCAAGAATCGCAGACTCCACCTTTAATTCCTTAAGTTAAAACTAACCCTTGGTGTCATCAAAACCACTGCAATTACCTGTTTTCTTCTTGTGTTGTTGTGCTTTAGGTGACGTGTCTGTCCTGTAAGCACAAGTCCAACACAGTAGAGCCATTCTGGGATTTGTCTTTGGAGTTTCCAGAGCGATATCACAGCATAGACAAAGGCTCAGGCTCTTCGGCTTACCAGCGTAGCTGCACCCTCACCGAGATGCTGTCCAAGTTTACAGAGATGGAGGCTCTTGAAGGCAGCATCTACGCCTGCAACCACTGCAACAGTTAGTACAGTGTTTAATGCAACAAGGCAGACCAAAGACTGTTTGTTGTGTATAATCTTTAAGTTTAGCCTTCTAAAGCTTGAGCTGGATAATTCAGGATTAAGTCAGGATAACTGGATAATTTAATGATTTGAATGTATTGCATGGAAAATCAGATTCTGTGTTATCGGGCCTTGCATACTGATTTTAAAGAAAGTAGACACTGATTGAAAAATGCTTTAGTGCCCAAGAAATGTTGTCATTAAAACGCTGACTCTTAAATACATAAATGTCCAAATAGAGCTTTGTAGGACAATTTGAAATTGTCTGGAAGATATAATTTTAAGTTTTATATTCATGTTTTATTAAGTGCTAAAATCAGGATTCTGCTTTTTTTTTTAACTGGTTGATTCAGTTTTTGCTTGTGGAGCAACAATTTTGGGAGCAGAAAGTGAGGACAAGGCCTTGCTGTTAGAGTGAGGACTGTTAGTCTGCTGTGGACCGCCATTCAGGAGACAGGGACTTGTAAACTAGGTTTGCAGCTTTTATGAAAGCCATAGAAAACTGTTTAACTGTTTGCAAAGCCTGAGACATTGTAGGAAAGTGTGTCTCCTCTGCACCAACACAAAGCCTCACATCAGTAATGTGCATTTTAATTCGTCTGTGGATTAACTTACCATCTCATTGTTTCATGCTTTCAGAAAGAAGACGGAAATCATCCCACAAACCCTTAGTTCTGTCAGAAGCACGTAAGCAGCTTCTGATCTACCGTTTACCTCAGGTTCTACGGCTGCACCTCAAACGCTTCAGGCAAGTTTCTCTACAGGCTGATTGTCTTATCATGTTTTAATTTCAAATTCTCTGCGCATTTAAAATCAACTTGAGGGTCCCTGTAGTGTTTTTTTTCCTGTTTTTTTTGTAGCTGAAATCACGGTGCTCAGGTGCAGGAGTGTTTTTATGATGAGGCCTGTGAATTCTTGTAACACTAACCAGCCCCTGTTGTACGGCAGATGGTCGGGGCGGAACCATAGGGAGAAAATCGGCGTCCATGTGGCCTTTGACCAGGTTCTGAACATCAAACCATACTGCTGCACAGGCTCAGGTCACTCTGTCCACAGGGGAGGCTACACCTACGATCTGTCCGCTGTAGTTATGCATCATGGTAAAGGCTTCGGCTCAGGGCACTACACCGCATACTGCTACAATACAGAAGGAGGTGAGAAAGAGGCTGCACTCTGTGTCACATCAGCCTGTGAAGTCCTGTGATTTAATGTGTGTCTAACATCCCTGTTCTGTCTTGTCGCCCTCAGGTTTCTGGGTCCACTGTAATGACTCTGAGATGAAGGTTTGCAGCGTGGAGGAAGTGTGCAACACTCAGGCCTATATTCTCTTCTATACCCAGAGGTCTGCCTAGGTACCTCTCGCTGTGATGTTGACCTGTACATGGCAACTTAGGGCTGCATTTATGAAAACGTTCTCTGATGTTTTCCCAGATGTCATTAAACGATCACTTTGAAATGATTTGCTAAAAAAAGATGGCAATGAGGGCAGTGGGACAGCCACAGTCATGAGTCAAGGTGAAAATTTTAGCAGCATAATCCAGACGAGGGAAGACAATAACAGTGGTATTGATTTTACCGTGGTTAGTAGAAGGCAGACGTGGATAGTGAAGAGAGAGCTCTGGATTATGTTTGATTTTTAACTGAAAAAAAAAAGAATATAGAAATCAAAAACCTTTTCATAAATGAGGCCACAGGTTTCTCAGCCTGTGGGACCAGCATATTGGTTTATGGCCTGAAGACTGTGGCAGCAGGTTCGACTCGGTCCTGCTGAACACCAAGTTGTGTGTCCATGTTTTTAAACAACAATCAGGCTCGTGTCTGTTGAGTCTGGAAACAGCCAGGCGCTCTCCTGAGACAGCATTTTACAATGAAAGGCAGCAAGGATCCTGGAGTTTGGAGCGTTTAGTCACAGTAATGTTGATGATGTGCTTTTTATATGTAACTGTACATTTGATCTTGGTGCACTAAATACTATAAGAGGCACATGTTTCAGCATCATCGCATAAGAAGCTAGTGATTGAAGTGACTGAAGTCCAAACTCCCTGTTGCCTCCTGTTCAGCTTTTTTAATTATTGTGAAATGTCAGTTATGGAAACTTTTACTACTCATCCCTGTGTCATTTGTACTTCATCATGTCCTCTCCTCAAATGTACTGCTGTGACTGGATACTGTGTCTTAGGCTCGAGGCTCTCAGTGAACATGAATAGATTTATGTTTTAGTTTATTTTGTAGTCATTCTGTTTTAGTTCCATGACAAGAAGCAAAAAGTATGAGTTTCAGACACTTGATTGGAAGCTGCACTTTTGTGGAGGGGCTGTCACTGTTGGTCCTATCTTTGGCTCCTGTAACTTCTTGAAATGGCAGCTCCTCCTGTGGTTTAACGGTTTGGCCTGTCTGAAACTGGGTCTGGGACACTGCACCTCTGTTTGACCTGCAGGAGATGAGAAACGAGTGAAAGGGCAGACTGCGATACTGAAGAATGTGTTTTTGGGAAACTTGGGGTACCCATTTTGAGTTGAGCACCTGAAAGCAATATATTGTACATCTTGCATCTTGACAGGAAATTAAGATAAAATCAGGAATTCTTCTGCTTGTTATACAATGTTTTTTTCTACTCTGCTGTTTCTATCAAGGTCTTTAGAATTTGCTAGGTAATCAAGAAAACCTGTTGTGTTTGATACGAGTCAAATGCAAAATACATTTGTGAACTCTATGTGAAAGTTGGAACAATCTAATGACGATGAATGTCTTACTTTTCAGTGGTCAGGTGTGGCCATGCCACTGGCTCTGATCCCCTTGAGTTCTGTCTTGTACTGTAAGAATACCTGTCATAAATGTAATGGTCATATGGGTTTTGCCTGACAGTAATTATTAAAAAGACAAAACAAATCAGAAAATTTTTTTGTGGTGTATTCATTGCAGATGGGATAGTTTCTTAATCATTTTAATATTGTCTAGGGTTCATTCAGCGTTTGAATATGAGCATTTTCACAAATTTAGAATCAGCTGAGACGGATATAGTAAAGTAGAACTGAAATAATCCACAGGATTAGCAGATGGACGCACAGCGGATCTAAGATCTGCTGTTAATTCTGCCCCTCTAAGGCTTTCTTAAAGATTTTAAAGCCAGTAAATGTAATCTGCTCCAGACAAAGATGCTGCTGATAAGCAGTGGTGGAAGAAACAGATCCTTTTCTTAAGTATAAGTACTAATACTATACTATGAAAATACTCAACTACAAGTAAAACTACTGCATTCAAAAACTTAAGCAAAAGAATGTAAGTATTATCAGCAATATGAAAAGTAAAAGTGCAGTTAAGTGGTCCCTGTCTGTGTTTTACCATTATATAGGATGTTTTTGTTTTAATATTACTGCTGCAGTAATGTCAATGTTGCATTTTACTGCTGTAGATGTTCTGTTCAGTTCCACACAGTTGGATAGTTTAATCTACAGTTATTCTTTATGTTCTATAAGATCATCATATGTCCTACTGGAAACACGTATCTTGCAAAAATTCAGTTTGTTATGAACTCAAAAGCAGCCCTATGTTCATCTTTATGATACTAATCTAAGTTTATATACTAGTATACTGAGGAGTAGGAGAAAGTTCTCAACCTGTAAAGGAACTTTTAATCTCTCGGTTTATGACAAACATTCAAAATCAATACATTTTGAGATGCATGGTTTGGACGGACGAGACAAATGTAGTGAAGTAAAAAGTACAAAGGTTCCTCTGTGTTGTAGTGGAGTAGAAGTATATAGCTGCATTCAATGGAAATACTGAAGTACAGGTACCTTGTATTTGTACTTAGTACTTGAGTTAGTGTACTATGTTACATCCCACCACTGGTGATAAGAGGGTATTAAATATAAGTAATCTCTGATGATTATTTCCTTTCTTACCAGTGAACTGATCCTTCATCCTCAGTGTGTCATAAATACTAAAGTTTTCATTTTGCAGTCCTGACCTGAATGCCCTGGATTGAAATCATATTTAGCAACATCTGGAACAAACATAAACAACAATAAATCCCCTGTCAGAGTTTATGTATGACGTTTGTTATTGAGCCATAGGACTGCTGGAGACTTTAGAGAGAAGAAATAAATTATTAGGAATGAAAAGCTGTCTTAAGCCTGCAGCCTTGTTTGATCAGCTCACTCTGGAGTTCTGCTGCTGCAGCTTATGGCGGCTCACGTTAGCAGTGTTTGGGTAAATATTGCATTGTATAATTACAGCATTTTACCTAATGGAATGCTAAGCTATTGCAACAGTAGTGAGGAGAGAAGTCATTAAGTCAGCAGCTGATGTTAGTCTTTGCAGTTCTATCTTGTATTGGCATCTGTACTTGCAGTGGTTGCAAATACACTGAAATTGGGGGCAGTGGTTTGTGAAGTGAACTTGTAACCGGTGGGTCGCCGGTTCGAGTCGACGGACTGGCAAGAGGTTGAGGTGGGAAAGTGAGAGCAGTCACCACCACTGTGGGCCCTTGAACAAGGCCATTAACCCCTGACTGCTCCCCAGGCGCTGCACCGTGGCAGCCCACTGCTCCTAGTATGTATAGTTAAGGTTAACTTTGAATAGAATGGGTCAATGCAGAGAAGGAATTTCCCCAAGGGGATCATTATTAAAAGCTTCACCTTAAAATCAGAACAATTAAGTATGAAAGTAATATTTGGCCCCTAAGTAAAATTAAAAACTCCACTGGTATCTAAACAAGTGCATCACCGAGCAGTTTCTTATTTCTAACCCCATTTTTCTCAATGGTATGTCACATTAATAAGTGGTGTCACAAATAGGAAACATAAACAAAAGATATTTATTAGTAGGTAAAGCTAATATTTGACAAGTGCTCTAAAAAATATTTCAAAGTGAATATTTGCAGGCTTTTTACAACACAATAGCTTCTGATAACATTTCAGCGTGTTGAAATATTATCTGAAGCCCTCAAATTGCTTCTGTTTATTATTTAATTGGACAAACAAAAATGAAAGCATGACATGACTGCATAGTGAACTTACACAGCTGAAAGTAACAGCTGATGCAATATTACACCAGTACCTGCATGTCTCAATGATACCTGATGCTATCTGCAAGAAAGAATTGCCATTTAAGTAGCTTATCTGCACGACAATTACAATTTCAAGGGCTGATGCACTTTCTTTGAACACCAGTGTAAAGTATTAGAAAGGCTGTGGTCATAATGGGAACTGATTTTTATTATAGGTTCAGCCTAGTCAGAAGGTCCTTTAGGATTCCAGAAGGTAACTGAAAATCCCTAGAATTAATTCCTATAGGACTGGTTCATATTGGAATCCATAAAATCCTATAGTATTATAATATAAGAATTAAACCAACATCATATGATTAACACTCTAAAATGCATTAAATTATATAAGATCTGCTGTACTTGTATTAAACTTGTTTTTGTTTCAAAGAGCAGTTTTGCTGAAGTCGGCAGTCATGTAGAATAATGTTCACTGACTGATGATAATGTTCATTTATTTTATTATCTATTAGTATCTATTTTATAGTATTGTGTGAAAATGACTTACAGCAATTATTACTATTTCAGCACACTTTCTAATCAGAAATTCTTAAAACCAAATAAAATGGTTGTAGAATATAACATATTCTGTTATTAACAGTTAACCCTCTAAACCCCAAAACCCACCAGCAGCTTTGAAAGGCATGTTATCCTTCAAAAATTGCTAAAATTACACCATTTATCAGAGCGACAAACTGTGAAAACTTTCAACTTTCTGACAGTCCTTAAATAATCACATCTTACTTGTGGTTCAGTTGGGAAAATTAACCAAATCTAAGCTTAAAATCGAGATAATCGAGAACAAAATCACTGTAGTGTACATGTCTCATTTTAAAGATCATGGAAAATATACTGTTTGCAGTAACCAGATTCTGTAAAAAACTAAAAAATTCTGCACTTTTCCAACGGTCACATGACAAAAATTCTGAGACTTTTCAGCTAAATTCAGCTGTGTTTATACAGAGCAGAGAGGAGACAAGTACGGAAACAAATCAGAAGTAAAAATGATTGATAAAATCAATGCAGCATGGCTAAAAAAATAGGAGCAAGGTGTTGGTGGATACATTCAGCATGGTGAAATATTGTTCTAGATGTGTTCTATGTGCAGAGTAATGTAAAAACATCTAGTTTGTAGATTTTCGAAATGTAAATAATTAAATATCTGTAGTATGTGGAGGTGTTCAGAGGGCTATTTAATCATGTAATGCTTAATGCTTTATAAAGCAGCAATAAGGCCATAATAAAAACATACTTTGGGTTGTCAGGTTATCTGTTTTACTTGTGCTTGTCCTTTATAGTTGGCAGTAATAGTTATAACATTGGCAATCGATAAATACTTAATACATTAATAATAAATTGATTTGGTCCAGATCCTCTGCAGCAGATAAGTGTCTGGGGATTTTTCACACCCTGGCTAAAGATGCTCTTATTCATGGCCTAAATCTGGCCTATATAAAGAGTTAATTAACTATTAATAAAGCCATTAGTTGCAACTTATATATCCCTGATGACAGATGCATCTTAAAAGTGTTAATGTTACTTCTACATGTTAAGTTATGTATGGTGTTAGTCTGTTACTGGCTAAAAGCTTCTCAGTCATAAAAAAGTTCAGTAATAAAGATATAATCAAGATCAGCCTAATATATGAAATCATTTATTTCTTACATTGTTTAATAAAACAGCAATAATTATTTTTTGCAAACTGGATATAAACTTTGACATGCCAGTTAATTTGACACTGTGGATAGTAGCAGTTCTACAATAGTGGTAATGAAATAGCATCTATGGACAGAAGAAGTTTTACGTTGTTGGATCATTATGGTGAGTATCAGCAGATTTTTTTTTTTTTAACTGTTCATTCAATTGTAAGAAAAAAAAAAGACAAAAAGAAAGAATCTAAAAGCACTGCTTCAACACCAGAACAGGATGTGAAACAAACCAGGAATGACACTGAGCGGAGATACAACATATCTGCACTGTATTTCTGACAACAAAATGGCAGTTATAGAAGATTCATTTTGTCATTAATGAAATGTTAACTCATGCCAGCTAGATGCATCCCAGTGCACATATGAGGACATGCATGAGCACATAACATTCATGAAAAAAACCCTTTTCCTCTTCAGTATACTATAGCTTCAACATGAAGATTACAGCAAACATGATCAGCATTTTACAGTCATAAGTTGCTCTAGTCTTTGTAATTCTCGTATCATAAATAATTAGAAAAAGACCAAAGATTTCTTGCAAGAAACTCAGTTTTTGGTGACAGCGATGCAATCAATGATTGGTCATCAACACCAGGAGATTTGGGTGAGATGAGATGACGTCTTTAGTCGCTTGGCAAGCAGAGAATTTCTGTTCTTTTGCTCTGTAAACACCTCTCAGCTCTCCCTGTAGCCACATATCATCTACTCCTCAGCTAAAAGTGCCATGTTTTGTCCTCAGAAACTCCTCCTTTAAATTCAAAGGGAACAAGTGCAGCAGTTTTCATTCTGTTCCAGTCTCTGGGCTCTTCAGTGTTTGCTAAGTAGAAAACCAGCTTGTGGCTCTCTGCTGGAGTCTCTCAGAGGGCTTAGCTGGGGAGCAGCCACGGCTCCACAAAATCCCACTGCTTCCACAGAATGAAGAGCAGCAAGGTGAGCAGGACGGTGGCGGCTACCCGGGCTCTGGTCTTCATCAGCGGGGTGATGAAGTTGGCCAAAGTGGAGACGAAGACCAGCAGAACAGCCATCAGAGCCAGAATGACATTGATGAGTTTTCCCAGCAGAGCTCGAGCGTTGGCGTTCTCCACTCCTTCCAACTGGACGACCTGCTGCTGTTGCTGCTGCAGCTCCAGTTTGGTGATGCGGGTCAGACACGACTCCACGGCCTCCTGTGTGCACACACCCAAAAACCCATGCAAAGAGAACACTGTGAGATTTTTTCCTACAACTTAAAGGCTCTGAAAACATCTTTCCTCAAACAGCTTTTTGCAATGAGTGTGAATGTCCATGATGTTCTGTCACATTTAGAACAGTTTTAGTTGCTATATATGAGCGATTTCTGTATTAGCATTTTCATTTTCTGGATTTTCCTCAGTGGTCTGAAGTTGGGATGTTGATTGGTCAAATCAAATCTGATCAAACCACACCCACAACATACTTTGTCTTTTTACTTTCAGTACAAACTTCAGCTGCCCTTACAAAGCTTGTACTGTTGCATGCAGCATGCATACAGTGAGAACATACAGTACTACTTTGTCACCTTAAACTTTGACATATCTGTTGCTCCCCGCGATGCAAGTTTGTTAATACTTGCATGAGACACCTTGATGTATGTGGACTATCTTCCAATGCGTAGAGGATCATGGGTCAAAATGGCCAGTAAGCTGGCATACTGAATTTGGCATACTATTTACTGGAACACCACTAAACCTTCTCTCACTTACTATAGAGTATGGTAATATGAATATTGGAACACACCCTAAGCTTTGTGAGTGCGAGTGCATTTGTAATTGTGCAACCACAAGAAGACAAGACTAGCGCTTTTGTTTCCCTCTGTAGCTACCAGTAGAGGGTTCAAAATGCACATTCAATTGGCATTATGTCTACTAGATCAGTTAGGTAAACAAAAACTGTTTTTTCTGCCTTTATGCAGTATGGAGGTCAGTGTTTCTAATTAATTAGTTTTAATTGGCTGTGTCTTGCATTGGACAGTAGCTAGGCTGTTAGCGGTAGCGATGCTGCTAGTAGCCAGAAAACATACAGGGCAGCACCAACAACAACGCCCTACCACTTGGAAACACTGGGAGGGGTAAAAGTTGAAAAGTTGCCTGTTTCCACTTAAACCTCCATAGTTTCATATTTGTAAAACTCTCCAGCACTACAAAAGTGAATTTTCATTACAGTAGGCTGTTTTTCACTAGGGCAGCCTGAACCTTTGTTCTTGTTACGAATGCAAGAACTGCCCCTCTAGAACCTCCTTAAGGTCTACTTTTGGGAGAGAAAACAAGCACCAAGTCCAGGGATAGATACTTCTTAGCAGCCCTAAGAAACTCAATGCTGACTGGTTAGACACGGAGAAGACAACATACGCTTTTCTTCTGATCTCTTGATGTCCTTGTCAAGTAGCAATCTTCCACTCTTAAGCATCTCCACATTCAGCATTAAATTCACCATACAGGCCAACATAACGTCCAGCTGCTATTATTTCTTTTTGACACATTTTGATTTAATGTTACAGTCAAAGTTGTTGAATCATACACTGCAAAGGAAACAGAAAGGCTAGGCTAAAAGGAATTAGGGGTAAACATTTGTGCTAACTTGCCCCTGCCTAAGTTCCTGTTGTGAAAATCCATCTAATGTAAGGTCTACATTAACACCATAAAACCATCTTTATGTCCGGTATGCTGGTCTCCTTGACACTTGTGAGTGAAATAAAGAGTTCAGATCCTTGAAAATTGCAACAAAACGTCGTCTGGCTTTGCATTATGAGGATTAAGCATGTAACAAGCAATCAATAATTAATTAAGACAAAGACACAAGATTAGATGATTCATTTGACTGGGTTTGACTCTTAATAACAGCGAAACATGTTTTTAGCTTTATTCCTTTCAGTTTAGTTAAGAATATTTAATGATAATAAAAAATTGTAAGGCTTTAAGTCTACAATAATGTAGCAGCTATTTACCTGAATGTCCCTTGCTCTCTCGTACGACTGGTAGGCGACCTTTTCCTCCATGCTGGCGAGTTCCTGTTTTAGGTTGGTCATCTCATTCTGGTGCAGCTCTGTTAAGTCATTTAGCTGCTCTTCTAGTCGCTCATACCTGAAGATACAGCACAACACACACATATACATAAGATTCCCTTACAATCTATGCATTAGGTAAAGGTTGCGTAAGTCAAAGTTATCTGTGTAGCCTCCTCTGCACCATAAAACTCTCCATTGTTGTACAAAAACTTATTAATGAATAAGATTGTTGCATAGGATGACATGTTCTTGCATTACCATGAGCCTGGGCACTGAAGTTGATTTTGAATCGATCCCAGTGTCCTGCTACTCTAAATCCTCACATGAACACCAAATGTGTATCAATCCACAGCTAAAAATAGTCCCCAACAAATGCATTTTAAATGTAAGTATATATTTATTATTCGTCTTCAGTAGGAACAAATTGTCCCAATACTAAAAGCCACACAAGAGGTAGGAGGTATAAATAAAATGACCATAAACCAGAACTGCTTCAGGTTGCAGGTGGTGTGTGATGGTGTTTCTGGGACATCTACCTGTATCTCTCTTCTTGCAGGCACTGAGTCATGTAGGAATAGTCACTCTGCAGCTGTCCCTTCATGTCCTCGATGGCGTCCTCCATGTGCGTCTGGCTAGCCTTGATCTCCTGCAGGCCCTCAAGTAGAGAGTCCCATGAACTGTGCATGTGATGGTGGTGGTGGTGGTGCCCGTCCAGTCTGGGACTCCCCATGGTTGGTCCTAGTAGCCCCCCTCCTCCACCGGCCCCACCAGAATTACTGCCTGCTCCTGAGCCGGACGTGGCGCTGGAACACTCGTCGTCGCTGCCGTACTTTGGGCTGGAGACCAGAGTGGCACTTCCACTCAGGGCTCTGGGTGTGGGGGTGTCTTCAGAGTGGCCCCCAACTCCGTCTTCGAGCGAATCCTTTAGGTGGGCAATGTTATCAGCACTGCCAAACTTGTTCCTGATAAGACTGGCAAACTCTCTGGGCTTGGACACCACGGCTGTATGAGTGAGGGCAGATACTCCACCTTTGACCCCTTCAACTACTCCGCCTCCGAAACCACTTATTCCAGCACGAACATTGGCCCCCACGTCCTTTAATCCTTGCTGCATGTCCCGCAGGACATCCTTCGGCTGCCGGGCTGGTCCATTCTGCAGAGAGGGGAAGAGAAATGAGGAAGCAGAGAAATGGAGGATCTCAAAGGTAGGAGCGAGGTGATTAGGTTTAAGGGACAAAACTTTAGGAAGATAGATGAGGAAAGCAGGTCCTGCAGAGAATTAGGTGAGACACAGGATGATGCATTGGTTTAAATATGTGTGCGGAGAATCATCAGTCTATTTTTGGACACAACTGTCCTCACAAAGATAGAACACTTGTCCGAGTCACTCATGAGATAATTATTCAAAACAGCCACAGTCCAAAAACAGCTCCACTGACAGAGATTGTGCGCACACACACACACACACACACACACACACACACACACACGCACACACACTCACTTACCTGCTCTATCTCCTTTAGCTTCTTATGGTAGTGCTCTAGTTTTTTGTGCAAGTGAGCAATGGTCTGTGCTGACTTCTGGTTCTTCTTCTCGAACACCTGCTTGATTCTGGACGCCTGCTGTTTGTCTGCGTTGTGAGCTAACTTCAGGTATTCTGCAACGTTGTCGTCTCGGGCCTCCTGCTCCACGCGGATCTGCTCGGTGACCTTCAGGATCTTCTGCTGCAGGTGCTCCAGAGCAACACGCGTCCGCTGAGGCTCCCCTGAACCCTCCGCTCCCCCGGGCACGACCCCTGACGACGCTGCCGCCGCTCCATCTGCACTGATGTTGCTGTCAGAGCCTCCATGGCTGGTGGTGGAGGGTAGGCCTAGAGTTGCCACCTCGCTCTTGTCCAGCTGAGGGGACAAGAGGGCAGGGGGGAGGTAGTCAGGGGTGCGAAGAGGGCTATGACTACTCCATATGAAATACAGGTTGACTCAAGCAGAAGAAACACTGTTTTTATTTAAATCTACTCAAGTAACAGTACAAAAGCAGCTCTTATGGAGGTTATTCTGAGTAACAGGCTCATCTTGATTGTATTTTCTCTTTACAGATTGTGAGAAAATTATTTTAGATAATAAGTGTCCAACTAATGATATAAAAACAAACAACAGGAGTTTATGGGAGCATCATTTCTTAATAGTTTCCGAGAAGAAAATAACTAAACTGGAACAAGAAAATATAGTAAAAAAAAATGCTTACTTAGAATGAATTTCTTTATTTAACTTCTAGTGAAATCCAGAGCCTCTTACTCAGAGCAAAAATGTGAAATTTCTCTAGAGAGAAACAAACAATCCAGTCATAAACAACAACAATATTAACTTGGGTTTAAACTGAGCAGAAAGAAAATTCACTGAAAACAACATTCTCATCATTTTGTTGTTATTTTTCCCACAATAAACATTTTCTGGGAGGTGAAACTTCCCCTGAAACCAAAATAGTTGCTCGAGCCAAAGTAAAAATCACTGAGCAAATGAGTAAACCTTCTGAGAAGGGAGTGCTTAAAATTAGTTACTTTCCACCCATGGCGCTTACGGCTATAATTGATTCGGTGGAGAGATCAGAGAGTACACAGAAAGGCCATCATGCATTAATTAGATGATACATAATTACACTGCTTCCTGCTCCAGCACAGCCTCAGAAAACTCACAAACAAGTCATTTTTAAACACCTTCCTCTTAAAAATGCAGCAGATAAGAAGCTGCAATGGTAACAACTTGCACATTTAAAACCATGACAGTGACAGTTGATGATCATGATGATGAGATATTGAGCTTTTCTCTTCTGGAACCAGACTATTCCTCACATAGCACAGAGGATGTAATCTCTTTAAACAATTAGATCTGTGCAGACAAATCATTGATCCATGCATGAGGGGATTCCCTGGTCAGTATTGCATCTATATGTGCAGCTTGGCAGATGGCAGGATTGGTAATGACCCTCTGCCTGACGTCAAAACACTGTAATCAGAGCCTGCAAACATGAGCCCGGGCAGACACATGACACCAAACGTCTCATAGCGCTGCTCTAATTTCTCCAGGCGGGACGGTGCGAGGATTTATTTGTATTTTATTCGCGTGACAGTGTGAAATGAGCACAAGCCTCCCCCCCACCCTCCTCCTCCTGTGCTATCTGCTATCAGAGCAAAGCGAAGCAGGCAGTGATTTTTTTAAAAGTAGGTTACAATCACATTGTAACGGAGCAAATAAACAGATGACTGCAGTCCCTGGTGATTAATCATTTCCTAATCTTGTCAGAAAGAAGGGAGAAAAAAAGTGAGATGCTTATGCAGGAGCTAAGCATTTGCTCACAGGAGGAGGGAGGGTTGGGATGGAGGAGGGAGAGATGCAGTGTCCGGCGTTACAATATGGGTGAAAACAGACAAACAAAAACAACACGGCGGCAATGGCTGCAGCAGCACTCGGATCCGGTGTGTGTGTTTTTATCAAAGCACACGAGGGTGGATGCTGTGGATGGATGGATGGATTGATGGATGAATGGAGGCATCCTGAAGGTCGGAAGAGAAGCAGGGGTGGTGATGAGGATGGAGATGGCAGATGTCTGTGGCATGAAAACAAGAGGACGGGGTCTGCCCTCCTCTCGGGAAACACACTGTGACATGAGACACGGCCGATGGATGTCAACAAGCGTGGATGCGAACACACGAGGATGAGACACAAGCAGCACAGCAGATAAATTAAATCAGAAACGTTACCATACTGCTTTAATCCAATTTTTGCAGTGCCATTGCAAGTCTGTGTTCGAGGCCCATCCTCCTCCTCCTCCTCCTTCTCCCTCCTCCTCCCCCTGATCTCCCCCCCTCCTCAAATGTCTTTACCCCCAGCCGTTGCCTGGCTGACTATCACCTCTCTGGATCCTAATGCTCCATTGTTAAAGCCATCGATATCTGCAGCCTCCCTCTCCCTTTCTCTCTCTAACGCTCTGATCTATCTCCCTCCCTCTCTCTCTCTCTCTCTCCTTTGTGTCATATGTTCCCTCCGCCTCCCCCTGATACTACATCTCTCTCCCTCTCTCTGTATCTCCCTTTCAGTCTACATGCAAATGCTAGCGGTCCTGCCCTATAATGGATGTGGGAGCTAAGGAACAGATGATGGAGGGGAGTGGGCGGGGGGATGGGAGAGCTTAGCGCAGGCGTGCAGGTGCCCCTGTGCTGCCGAGGCCAGAGGAGGGAGAGGCGGGGGAGGCAGAGGGAGGGAGGGAGAGAGGGAACACTCCGGGCCCTACATCCCTCAATACAAACCCTCAATACAAACACATGCACCCAGCGTGTGCTGATGTGGGGCTGCAGTGATGTGGTGCCAAAGTACACAGTGTCTCAGAGCAGTGACTCTCTCTTCCTCGTTTGCCTCCTTCGCAACAACAGAGGCTTGTCTGAGCGACTCAGCTCTGCTCGAAAAACTTCAGATCTCTTTTGTGCTGCCTTGTGTGTCGGCGTGCAGTTTGTGCAGAGGGATGCCCACTGAACGCAGATGAAAACGAGCTTTGATCACCATCCTCAAAACAAACCTGAAATACATTTCAAAGAGGAGCCTGTGAAGGCTGTGGAAGAAAAGTCTAATCCCAGACAAATACTTCAGCACACATCAACATCTACTTTAGTAAAAGTACCTCAGTACTGTGTTCTCAGGTATAATTTGCAAAGAAAGTATTTGTTATGCAGCAACAAAAGGCCTCCTGTGATTTTATATTCCTTACAGTTGTGAGCAAAAGTTTACATACACTTGTAAAGACCATGTACTGTATATCGTGACAGTTTCCAATGACTCCAATGATTTAGATTTTTCTATGATGGAATCATTGAAACACATGTGTCTTAGTCACAGAAAACAGTCATGCATTTTGGTTCTTTCATAGATTTGTTATGGGTCTTCTGGAAATATGACAAAATCTGCTGGGTCAAAAATATACATACAGCAATAGTAATATTTGGTTGAAGTCCCATGGCCTTTTTTTCCTCAACTAGGTGCTTTTGGTAGCCGTCTACAAGCTTCTGACAAGCTTGGGTGTATCTTTGACCACTCCTATTACAGAATTAATGAAGTTCAACTAAATCTGTTGGCTTTCTGACACTGACTTGTTTCTTCATCACAGTCCACAGGTTCTTGATGAAATTTTAGTCAGGACTTTGTGGAGGACAGTCCAAAACCTTAATTCCATCCTGATCTAGCCATTCATTAACATTTTTGATGTGTGTTTGGGGTCATTGTCTTGGTGGAACACCCAACTGTGTCCAAGACCCAACCGTCTGGGTGATAATTTTAGATTTTCCTGAATCTTCATTATTCCATTTACTTTGTGTAAAGCACCAGTTTCACTGCCAGAAAAACAGCCCCAGAAGATAATACTGCCACCACCATACTTAGTGGTAGGTTGAGGCTTCTTGGGTTTAAAGGCCTCACCTTCAGTTTCACCAAACATATTTCTACTCATTGCACCAAAAAGTTCGTTTTTTGTTTCACCTGACCACAGAATTTTCTTCCAGAAGGCCTTTTCTTTGTCCATGTGATCAGCAGCAAAGTTCAGTCAAGCTTTAAGGGGCTGCTTCTCAGCTTATTTTATAAAACAACAACAACAACAACAACAAAGCTTTTAACTTCTCCAACAGCACCAGTCATGTAATGGACAGGAGAAAACTACAAATTTCTTCAGTTGTGGAATAAACTTAATAACTACAGGGATTTTTTTTATTTATATTTATTTATTTTTAACATGTAATATATATATATTTACTCTAAATAGGCTACTGTGCACTCACTGTGGTTGAAAAATGTAGCAAGGCAAGTTCTTTAAGCTCTTTAAAGCACCGGCTAGACAAGATAAATCTACAGGAAGAATGAACATTACACAAAAAACCACATATCTACTCACACTAGGGCGTTGCTCTGTAAACACACACTAAAGTACCAGTGGTGTAGATGTAAGTGATGTTCGAACTGTGGACCAACCCGCTGACTAATTATGAGTGGTAAAACAACAAGTATACAAATACAGACTTTTCAGGAATATTACCATGTAAAATGAAATAATGTTTTACATGTAAAAGTCAAGCGTTACTAATCTTACCAAGGACACCAAGTACGATTTATGCCCTGAATTGGTTCCAGTCTTCTCTAATATTATTGCAGATTATAGCCTCTGTAGCTGTCGGATAAATACAATGATGTAAAAAGTGTGTACCTTGAAATGTAGTAAAGTAGAAATATAAAGTATCATTAAATAAAAACAACTCAAGAACCAAAAAATATGAGTAAATTCACTTATTTAAAACTCATCAGCAGAGGAGCACAGATCACATGGGCTGTGAAGACTGTCAGTCATTTAGGTCATGACCAACCTGCCTGGGACCCACCAGTCAGATAGAACTGAAGAGGCCTTTCAGATGAAAAAAATGTCTTTAAGAAACTCAAAAAGCCTGGTTGCCCTCGTTTAGATTGATCACATAGGCCTGACTCTCAAGATGATAGTTAATTTTCTTAAATCCATAAAGTTTCTGACCCACTGTCATCCGGATTCCTATCAGGTGTCACAGTACTTTGGCTTCTATCTGCTGCCTGTCATCCAGACCAGTACTGTAACCAAACCACTGCTAAGTACATTTACTCAACTCAGGGCAGTTTAGTTGTATTTGTAACATACAGTATATGATCACTTCCATTTGATGCTAGGGGGAATGTCTCGTGTAGGTTTTCCTCAAACAAATGAAATTAAATAAAACTTTGGGTTAGCTCAAGCTGTGATGTCATGTGATCAAAATCACATGACTTCTCAAATATCCAATCAAAGATTAGGGTGGAGCAATTTTCAAACAGCAGCATCACTTGTGAAGACCACCCAAAGGTCAGTGATTCAATTAATGTTAAGCCTATAAATTTCTTACAACAGAAACAGTCCTGTTAGTTGTTTTTTTTTTAAAATCAGGATGTGTGAATGTTTGTTTATAAAGATTATTACAATAGTAGTAGTGTAAATATATTCTATATTTGTTATTTCAGTTACATTTTCTATTGCTCTGCTTGAAGAAACATGGTTTGTAATGTGGGATAGGCTCAGAGCGGGTTCAGATTTTATTTATAGAACCAATAATGAATTAAAAATTCCAGTATAGAAAATAGCAAGAATGAGATCCATTTTAAAAGCTACATTATAATGGTATTTACTTGTTCATTTATTAGTGGAACATTGTGATAAATAACATAACTTTGACCCTATTTAATCTGAATGAGGAAGACTTTTACTCACTCTAACATTTTCATAGTACTTTTACATAATTAAATGCACAGTTTCTGCTATGTTGCAGATTTTTACATAGTTTTATTGCTACTTTTACTTGAGTACAGGAGATTTGAATACTTCCACCAAAGTTCCTAGAGAATATTAATGAATAAAAAAATGCTACTTTCAAATATTGTCTTACAAATACATTTGGACATGATGAAACATTTTTCTTTTTCACTACAAAATGCCTGGCATCTTTTTAAAAGGGTAAATTAGAAAATAAACAGTTATTTATGATTTGTGATCAACTTTCTTCTCTCACATACCTGCACTAGAAGAAGGTTTAAAAGTGACAACACAGAAAAAGACGTTCACACCAAAATTCAATTGAATATTTTATTCGAATTTGGAATTCTCATAATAATTAAACAAAATCTAAATTAACACAAGGCATAGTATCTCACAATAAATAAGGATAGATCTTTTCATTTGCAGCTTTTAACATAAAACAACATGTAGGACCTGTGCACAAGCATCTATAAACAGAAGTGCATTCATCGTTTTGGGGGTAATTCTGTCGTTTGCTTAGCTTTAGTGTTTGAAGCGGCAAACAGGATTAGCGTTACAGTGACTTTGTTTGACACCCATTCAGATCACCCATAGCAGCAGGGTTTGCAAACATGACCATAAATAAGCGTCGAGAACAAACATTCTATTAGTTATGAGGCAGATTGTAACACATTGTCTGTTAAATTGCACTGTGCTTCCGAATAGAGAAGAATAAAGCACGTCACTTTAGCTTACTAAATATTACATTTGCTTCAGAGAACACTTTCTTCTGATTGTCCTTAATGGAGCTTAAAATACAGAAACAAATGCCTGAAAGGCACTTCATTCTTGGTGCTTCATATACACCACCATCAGATTTCTGTGCAATACTGCAATGTTTCTGTGATACTGTTACGTCATAATGCTATATTAAACTCTATAGATAAATCTCTGATATATATATATATATATATATCTAAATAGAAGTGTTTAAGTGTTATGGTGCTACACTCATAACCCACACTATCTGGTGCTGGACAGGGCAGCTGTGGAGACATGCTTTTAAAAATCAATCGACATACAGTAGATGGAAAGGATGGAAGAGGACATGATGGCACTTCTGTCATTAACAATCTAAGCAAAGCAAACTGCATGTTCAAGATCTCACAATTCTTCAAGCATTTTCCTATGAGTACATGATGGTAGATAAAGCACGATTGTACAGCTCGATATACAACGTATTACACACTTTGGAGAGTATTAAAAAAAACAAGACTCCGAGCCCTTGTGATACACATTTGTAAAAAAAAAACAAAAAAAAACACTGTAGAAAAACAATAGTGGATTTGAACAAAGGCAAGCCAAGGCGCTTCATCCATTCTCTACCATTTTCAGTCACTCAGCAGCTTTTGTCGTGGACAAAATGATTTCAACCAACATGGCACCTGGTTCAAGTGTATACAGTTATTGTGATCGTCCCCCCCCCCAAACCTAAAACCTGACTGCGTTTTCGGGCGCTCTGGAATGCACAGTAGGAAATGTCCGTCAACACTTTGGCAACCCCTTGATCCAAATGAGTATAAATCCACTGATTCATCCAGAGATTACGGTTAATCTTCTCTGCTCAAACGTCCCCTTCTTACCATTGGGAAACATACCAAACCCCCTCCCACTCCCTCCCCACAAAGTGAATAGAGTACCCTAATTAACCTTATAGTAATGACATGAGGTCCCTTCTGTTGTCAGATGATTCACCGGATACACGACCTCCTGCTGAGTGCCTGTGCAGAGTCTGTGCAGAACATTTGATTCCTGAGTGAAGCACTGTTTGTGTGGTTCTTCTGGAATGTTGGCACCTTTGCAGTAAAAGCTCCAGCGGATATCACTCGCCGGATTTGCGCGGCTTCCAAACCACTCTTCTTTTGGCCTGATAGAAATCTGTTGGGATAAAGAACAGGAAGTTGAGCTCACTGCCAACTCACATGACACGACAAATCTGCTCATTCACAACTAGTATGTCTGAATATGTACCTGTAAGGTTCGTCTGTTTCCTCTTCAGCCCTGCGTTTTCGCCTCTGCCCGGCGTTTTCTCCAGGTTGTCCAGGCTGAGGGTGCATTTCTCTGGTGTCTGAGGGATGTTCTCCTTGTTGCTCTGTGGGGGCTCCACCCTTCTTCCTCTGGCAGTAACCGTCTTCTCTGCCGCCCTCTGGGCTGCCTGACCCAGACCCAGCAAGCAGGATCTGTAGAGCAGCGGCACCTTGCTGCCTGGGACGCCCTCCCACTGGAAATTGCTGCTCTCCAGAGGCTTGTCCGAGAGGAAGTCGAAGCCCCAGCGCCGTGAAGCCTCCTCCAGGTCTTTATGCAGGGCAGCCTGGTACTCCGCCTGCAGCTGCTCTCGGTCCACTGGGCCGAACAGGTTTCTCCGGGCCTGTCTGTTCCCCAGGGCGTTGAGGATCCGCTTGTGGGTAGCCATCGTCCTACACTGATGGAAACAAGAGAAGACCTCTGGTTAGACCTGCTACCTGAGTCAGAGGTGTCAACTGTCATCGTTTTGAGTTCAGGAGCTGAATCCTCCTCAATAACAGTTTGGTATTTTGCTTGAAAAAAAAGATTAACAGATCATCAGATCATGTATACTAAAATACTTAAAAATAGTAAAAACTGATCAACTGATTAACCAGAGGTGTCAGCTCTTAGTCCCAGACACTAATAAAACTGTTCATAAATTAAAGATGCAATAATTTCTCTCTGGTGACCCAAATCTTTTTCTTAAACAAGGAAAATAAACCTCCATCTATAACTCCGTCCATCTCAAGTTATCTGCCTCGAATATCAAAGTAAAAATCAGGCTTACCATGGTTCTAGTCAGTTTAAATCCCCTCAGTGAATGAACACACTGGTGTCACTGGGGAGCTTTTTTATAAGGCAGAGAGCAGCCAGTGACTCACTGAGCCCTCCTCAGTAAACCAGTGGTACATGCCTGGACATAATCTAACACAGACATGTAGGGACAAGTCCTGAGCTGTGATCAGTGCAGACGCCACAAGGTGGCAGTGTCACACCAGTTACAGCCCAACAGAGCAAGTCGAGCCTCAATGTGCAGCTCATCAGGAGCATTTCATTAATGATGGTCTGATTACTGAAGGAGAACATTCACAAATCTAATTTCCACATCTACATGTTTGCACTGGACCTATATACAAACTCCATTAAGTATCAGAGTCGAGTAGACGCTTTACTGTAAGAGCCTGAGGAAGGAACCAGCTGCGTCTCAGGAGAATAATAAGTCATTATAGCCATCCAGGAAGGGCTGGGCAGAATTCCCAAGATTTCCATTTCAGGGAACAATGAGGAGAAACCCGTCCCAGCCCTCCCTAATTATGCAGCTAGAGCTCAGCAGGAGGGCAGAGGTCACCCTAATTAGAGTGATAATACAGAGGAGGGATCTAATGAAGTTTGCTGTTAATGATGGAGGCGATTTTTTCACATGAAAGCTGTTCTGGTTTAATGCAGACGATACAGAGATAAACACAACTTCTAAACTGCAGCACAGAACCAGTCAGGAACACTACTTTCGGTCTGACTGAAGTCAAACCAGCTAAATGTGTCCTTCAACTGATTCCTACCATTTAGTTTGATTAAAAATATGTAAATGTAGATAGAAATCTGATAAAACACGTCCTGCTACATCTTGTGACTTAGCCTCAACCGCCCTGCACAGCAGAGCAGAGCAGTCTGAGATCACGTCATGTGGCATTTTTCCAAGAACTGCAGTTCATTCATTCTTAGATGAGCAAAATCCTGGAGACAGAATGTCTAAACTTTTACTTTCTGAAGAACTGAAACTGATCTACATTTTCCACACATATTATTAGACTGAGAGCTTTTTCATCCTGTTTTCTGTATCCGGTAAGACTGAAATAATCCGAGACCTAAATGTTACTATTCTGGTTTACATCTTTGACATATAGATTATTTTTCATATCATTTCACTGATGTCAAAATTAAACTTTTGATTTTAGATCACCTGAGAGACACAAATACATCTTGTATCAGTTTAACATTATTTTCAAGGTGGCGAAAGGTAAAAGGTGTATTAATAGTATTTTCTTTTTTGTTTTGTTTTTACTATGAATTACATAAATGTAAGTAGTGTTTTATTTATAATTGGAAATCAAAATCACAGACAGACACCACCATGACTGGATCCAAGAATCTGAAGTTCAGGTGACTAAATGGGATCTTGGGATCTCCAGAGAAATTTGGTATCCAAACAAAAATATCTATAATAATAAATAAAGATTTAACCTGCTAGAAACTGAGGCAGGGTGGATACTGATCAGTTCACCATGGGATGGGTCTGACAGTCTCCTTTTCCCACCCACTGTTACATAACTGCAGACCTGCAGCCCAAAGGTCAAGGTGGAGCTTCTTTAATAGGACAAATCTGATCAAACTGGATCCAAAAATGAAAGAACTGCTCATCTATCCTATTTTTTCTATTAAAAAATGGGGGAACACTGCTCTGCAGCAACATGACTCCTACTTCCCATTCATCCTTTTTAAAAAATTCATTTCCCTGCCTCCCTCACGGGTCGGGACGTCAGAGGGGGGAGCCTGGTGGAGTGGTTCAAGTTTGTGGCGGGAGATTAAGTCATGCATGAGCAGCGGAGGAACCGGCTGGGACCCTGCCCAGTTACTACTCTGCTCCACGTGAGGCTGGAGCTCGTGTCTACTAGTCAAACTGGGCTGTCACTGTCTGGATCCCAGGCCCTGTCACCTCCCTCGTCCACACACTCTCACATGCATGCAAAAATAACTCCAGAAGAAGCTGCTGGAGGAGTTTTGAAGACTTTGTAGAAAGTTTTGACTGACAAACTGAAACTTTATAACACTATAACACTAAAGGCTGAACATAGATATAAACCTATACAACTTAAGTGATACATTAATGCTGTAAAGATGACATTTATAGGATGGAAATTACAAAAATGAAAACTATATATAGACACAGGAGCCTAAAAGTAGCCTTGATTGTATAGCAGGCTCTTCATTCATAGACACATCACCTTAACAGTTGTTTCTAGAGTTAAATACAAACTAACAAAGCACAAAAATAACACATTAAATTGCAAAAACATCTTTCTACTTTAAGTTCAGTCATTTTACTTACATTTCAAGTCAAATGCAGTCCAGTCCTCAGAAAAATCTTCCTTATTTCAAAGTTGTTGAATTACAAATCTGTTGTTTTAGTCGCTTGTCTCTTCTTGTTCTTGGATGTGTTATTCAACGCAGCCAGCCAAGCCCCTGGACAGACTCTAATAAGCGACAAATAGCGCTCCTTGATAATTTCTCCAAGTATTCTCTCAGACATGGACCCGGGCTAAACTTTTATGAACTCCGGTGGGCGGGGGGGCTCCGGTCCCGTGCATGGGGCGGAGTTGGCGGCCTCACACACGTGGAATTCACCCGGTAAACACATGTGCACACGTGAAGCTTGGCTCTGTAGTATGCAGGGGAGGAAATTCCAGCTCAGGACAGCCAGGCACGGAGCCCCTCTCTGCGCCTCAGTGCGCATGTCAGAGCGCCGGCCACAGTGGCTCGTGCAGTAACCAGGAGACATGTTGTTTACTTCCGCAAGTTTCTTAAATAGAGCAACATTTCCACTTTCTGTTTCTGTCAGATCACTCAAACGAAAGAGTAGAAGAATTAACATATGATACTTCATAGCAGAAGTATAATTTATAGTTAAACAATGTTGGGAAGTCACTAAATGAGCTGCATTTACTCAAGTATTTCACTTTGCAGCTTCCTGTACTTTTATATGTAACTTTTTAATTAAACTCCATTACATTTCAGAAGGAAGCACTGTGCCCTACTTTTTTATCTGACCTATAATGACATTTACTAGTTACTTCGAAGGTTACAATTTAATACACTAAACATGTAATTATCTCCATATATTAAACCACCCACCCACATATTATAGTAGATAAATTGGCTCAGTCTGGACCACATCCTACAATAAAAAGCTTCTTGGGTCTGCAATCATTAGGCAATAATAAAACATGAATAACACTATATAATAATAGCACTTCGAAAGGGGCCAATTTGCGCAATGACTACTTCTACTTATAAGAGTTTTAGGTATATTTTGCATCTTTATTTTACCTTTCTTTCAGCTTTTTCCTAAGGTAAAGTTTTACTTGTGTTGCCGCACTTTTACACTGTAGTACTGCTACTTCTACTTAAAAAGGGATTCAAATATTTCATCTACAACTACATTCAATTGCTTATAATAATAAGTATAAATATATGGGTGGCAAAATGTGCTAAAAGTATGAAAAGGGAAATACCAAAGAGGCAAATGCCCCTTTATCAGAGTATTATGATAAATAGCTAACATATAAATAACATTCTGTGTTACTGGGCTTTTATTACTGATCTGGTTAATGTGTAATTTGCAATTTCTTGTTGCAGCTGCTTGATTATGGAGCACAGATTACTAATAGTAGCTTAGTTTGTATTATACTATTACATTCTGGTTGTTTAATGTGCCTTCATTGATAATGTTTCAGTTTGATTCTGGCTTTTCGACTTATAGTGCAGCGAAATTTACAGACAATGCAGACGCTGCATCTTATGGACATAATAATGAACAGAGATGCTCCTGAATATTAATTTTGCTGACAATAATGGTCCATACTCTGTATGGTTGCAATGATGGCCAATGTGTTTTCCATAAAGTATAAGCTCGGATGAAATAAGCTGCACATCAGATTTGTACCTTTTGATTTCAGAATAATTTGGACTAACCTGCAGATTTCTCTGTATTTTAGTCATTGTAACCCAAAGTTTGGTGTTTGTAATAATAGTTTCACTGAAGCAAGGTGCTTGTTACAACCCCTGAACTTCCACACTGGTTACACATTGTACTCAAAGGTTTGTCCCACCCACTCTTGTTGTTGTTGAAGTCTGGCCTGTTTATTTCAGCAGCTCGTCAGCCAAGAGACTCCTCATTCTTTCCAGCCCCTTCATGCTGCCCCTCAGCCTAGTTCTCAGCGCATCAACAACAAGAGCCCCAACTGTAGGATGCTTTGGATAAAGGCCCAACTGGTCTGACTCCACAGTGAGGCCTTTGTTAACTAGGAGACTGATGGGAAACAAGAGAAACACACACACTCAGACTTGGCACAGAGAGTGTATCGAATGTACAGCATAGCTATAGTCAGTGGAGATATGCAGTTATGAAGTTAATGAAGGTTAAAATATAATATACAATGAGTGCAAGTTGTTTGGGACAGAGCAGCAGCTGTTTGCTACAGGGAAAGCCTCTACATTTGTACAGCTGAGTAGACACTTTATTATCTCTCAGCTCTGAGGCAGCTGCACAGTGCAGAGGGTCTGCAAGTCCAGTAAAACTGGCTTATTCATAATGTTTATTATCCACTGTGAAAAGTTGGGTAGATGATGCCAAATGAAGCATATAGACTTTGCATTGCGACTTAGTTACTTATTAACAAGGAGGTTCTGCTGTTTGCAACTTTAGTACCTGACACTAAGGGCTATACAACACTGACAGTATACAAAAATATATATGTTAAAACCTATTTTTAAATATACATATCATTTAATAACCTAAATGTTAATGAAAAATTAAAATAATTACACAAGATGATGACATTTTAAATCATTTGTGTGATATTGCACACATTGTACTCACTTTAGTTCTATACTGTTGCAATGTATGTTTATTTTTTACACTCCCAGGTCAGGTGGGATTACCTGATGCCCCACCTGACCCTGCCAACAAAGCACAGGCCGCCCTGATGTATAATTACATAAGCTACACAGACTCTACCTGTGTGTATTTAATTTGAATGATCCCAGACCCTGGACCGTCTTCATCAGAAAGACTGTGGTGCAGTTTCATAAAAATGGACTAAACACATATTTATGGATATGACTAAACAGACATGTATTGATTTTCCTTTGCCAGTCCAACTGCAGACAACAATGTTGAACTCATTTTGATGTGTAAAAGTGTCCAAATTCCAATTACAGACTAATCATAACTCTAGTATATGACAGTCAATATAATGGTAGTTACAGCAAACATACATGAGTGTGAATGAAAGCTGGTGTTTTACTTAATTTGACACCAGCCAGGATCTCCCAACAGTCAGGCTGAGCTCATGCCAGCAGCAGTCCAGAGAATAAAAATGCAGCTTTCATCTGAATGGAGTAAGTCAGTCACTGTAGCAAAGCAATGCAGAGGGCTCTTGAAAAAAAACAGGATTATACTGCAAAAAAATTGAACCTGGCTCAAATTTTGAAGCAACACTGTGGCGTCATCTGGGCACTTGCTGCATTGGCCAATCACAATTCTAGTGGACTACTTTGTATGGTAGTGTAGACAAGGCATATAAGTCTTTCTTGTTAATGTTTTAAGTGTATTAGTGTTACCTTGTAATATTGCGGATGTTTCCTTGTTGTAAAGCGCTTTGAGCTGCAAACCTTGTATGAAGGGCGCTATACAAATTAAGTTATTATTATTATTATTAAAGGCTGCTTTTCTACAGTGTACCTCATGATTGTCGCAACTATTGGTAAAGTAGTTGCATTTGTAATAACTATCCGAAGTTGTAAAGTCATGTGTCAGACTATTCATGTTAAGAATTTATGTATTTAACAGATCCATTGCTCAAACTGCATTTCCCAGACTTGGATTTAATCTGATTTCAGTTTAAATGATGTCTTGCGGCTTTTTGTCATTGTGACACTAAGGCTGATGTTATACTTCCACAACAGGAGTATGAAAGGATCTGCGTGACGTAAACTGGGTCATTGTGAGAGTCTGCATGGACCCCACAGACAGTCCACTCGATGACTACACCTCAAGGTCTGCAGACAAACATGGACGAATAGTAGTTGGTATTAAATTACTTGTATACTCCATTCCACTTGTATACATGGGCAACAGGTTGCATCTACCTATTCTGTGCATAAAGTATACACACCATTCCCTTTGTAACGTAGCTGCACAGACATTAATTTTGGGCTGCATGTGACTTGTGGAGACTAAATTTATGTCACACTGTCCCTTACATATCTGTGGATGCTGAAAGTATAACATTGGCCATAGCGTGCATGCACTAATATATTGATACAAGCTACTGCGCATGAATGAAACAGAGTCCTCCAAATGGACTACCATGAACTAGAAAAGTAGTATAATAATAATGATAACTACATGTCTGTGGTGTCCACAGCTGTTGGTGTGTGTAACCACAAGGGAGTATAATCAAGGCTTAGCTAGTAACCAGGGGAGGCTTTGAGAAGTGAAGGCTTCATTCCGAGAAATCATCACCCCACCCCCACCCCTGCTGCAGGATCTGCTGACTGAAGAAGCCACTGAACTTTTTGTCATGACAGTAAATCCAGTCTGACATAACTCTTTCTTTGTGACATGGTCCATTACCACTATTAGAAGATGAAAGTCATATATACATAAAGAGATAAACATGGTCAGCAACAATACTCCGACAGGCTGCAGCATTCAGGCCATGATTGGTTGGTATTAACAGGCCTAAAGTGTACAAAGAAAACATTCCCCACTCCATTACACCAGCAGCAGCAGCAGCCTGGACTGTTGACACAAGGCAGGTTGGGTCCATGGATTCATGCTGCTGATCTGGAGCTCTCAGTCTGCCATCTGCAGCCTCAGCAGGAATGAAGGTTCTAAAGACCAGCCTTCAACTGTCCAGTTTTGGTGAGTTTGTGCCCAGTGCAGCATCAGACGTGGTCTTCTGTTCTTATAGTCCATCTGCTTCTAGAGTTGCTGTTAATGCCGAGATGCTTTACTGCTCAGCACGGCTGTAAAGACTGAATATCTGAGTTATTGCACTTTCTGTCAGCTCCAACCAGCCTGACCTCTGACCTCTCTCTTAACAAGGAGTTTTGATCCACAGAACTGCTGCTCACTGGATGTTTCTAAAGCAAAACTTTCAGAAACACTCAAAACCACTGAGATCACATTAACTGAAGCTGCTGACCTGAATCTGCAAAACTGTATGCATTGCACTGCTATCATATGATCACATGAATGAGCAGGTGTTGGCCTCCCGGCTCATCCAGAAATTGGCAAAGAAATGGAGTGTGAATGGAGTTGGTCGGCCATGTGAACATCTCTGAGCCATGGACTGTTGTATGTCGGCACCAACCTGTCACTCAGAGCACCCACACAGTTAATTAAACATAACTTTAAGCCTTAATACTCTTTAAACAGGGGAGTTATACACAATGAGGAGGTTCTCCATCATGCACAGGTTTGTAATTCATCATTAAAAGAGTTTTAATTTAAGTAGTCGCACAGTAGGAAGTTCTACACTCTCCAGAAATCCTGTGCTGTCTGCCCACTGTCCTTGGTATACCTCAAGAATAATCAGACTGACATGGTGCAACAGCCCAATCTGTAAGTAGCTGCTATATCTGGTAAAAAGTGCACAGTCACAGCCTTTCAGAAACATCCACTCTAGCCCCATGTGCTTTTTATGTGTTAGATATGAAGAGCAATGCATCCATTTGTGTAGCAAGCCTACTGTAGCATGGATAGAACTGTGTGCGCTGTCCACTTTCAAAGTCCAAAGTATGAATTGGCCCCATCGGGGTCTATGGGGACTGACTTGCTTTTAGAGCCAGCCTGAAGTGGCCATTTAAGGAACTGCAATTGTTGGCTTCTCTGTGCTGACTTCATCTTTCAGCTATAGAGGCTGACAGTTTTTCCTGACAAAATGCTCATTGTAGGGACAAAAATGAGACTTTTAAAACTTTGTATATATATATATATATATATATATATACATCTCA
>OMNN01024937.1:0-18265 GCA_900302755.1 Chromis chromis
GTTTGATTTTTAAAAAAATATATATATATATAAAAATATGGGATTCAGGTGACATATTCACCAGAGACCCTCTTCAATTTGTGGCAAAAGCAATGCGTAAATGTTGCTGAGAGACAATAAACAGAGAAGACAGTTAAATCTCTATTCATCCCTTGATGGGGGAGAATAACCTTGTTTTATGGGCTGTGCCACAAAGCAGAAAATTAGTTCCTGAAAAAGTCATTAGCAACTTGCTTGTTTTATAGGGTGACATGCCCTCTTGTGACCAATACTGTGCATTTTTCTCTGTAGAAGCTTTTTCTTGTCAGATGCTTAAACACAGGAGAAGGCTCTGAGTGGAGAATACTTACAAACGTACTGTAAATTAGCTTGGCGCTGATCTGTGAACGCATTCACTGTAAACATTTGGTTAAACACAAATATGCTGTTATTTGCACATATAAAGGCAGGATTGATTGGTTTTTATGGATTCCGGATATTAAACACACTCCAGGGGATCATGTGTTAAAGTGACGATGCTGCTTTCCGACATAGTCTCAAAATTAAAAATTCAACACAAAACTAATCAATGGTGAATTATAATAAAGGGTAATAATTGCCACAAATAATAAAAAGAACACCAAAATACAACAAAATAATGTAAATAAAATAAAAAAGTTAGGTGGAGCACAAACATTAGTACAAAAATATGGATTATAAAACCCAAATTGTGTATACTGATCATGCAGGAGCTTTATGGCATCAAACTGAGTCAGAAATTATTATGTATTATCCCATTTATAATCTGTTAATGTATAATTTTAGCGATATTATTGTATTTTTAAGTGGCTGCTGATATGATTTCCAGCTCTCCTGCATGTCCATAAATGGCTGTTCGGTCACTGAAAGATGGACAATATTATTATTTTATATTTTTTCTGTATGAGAAATTCTCTTGGAATCACTACAGTTTCAAACTACGTAACTTTGCATACTAACATTAGAAAAATACCAGATGATAGGTCGTTGGAATCTAAACTGTAATTGAGTGGCAATCACTGTTGTGGGCTTGAATAACTAATGTTAAAGAATATGATGGAAACCTGATAAACCCGTAAACAATGCAATGATGAATGAAATTTAAAAGCCATGGCAAAGATGTCTATTTAGTAAAACCATGAAAGAAATTTAATTGCTATTATCAATCCCACTATAACGTCTGCATGAAGCTACTACCGGCAACGTTGCAGCTTAGATTTGCACGAAGATTGGCTGAGGGAAATAGCTAGACTTGTTCTGACCAAAAGTAACAAAAAATTCTTACAAAATTTAATTGTTTTAATACAGAAGCCAAAGTGTAAAATATAATTTAATAATATAATATAAAAACACCAAGTTTTGCATCTGCATCCAGTTAGCACGTAACTCCCCAGGTCCCAGTAAAAATGCAAAATGACGTCTCAATTCAGTTTAAAATAGAGCATTTTGCAACATAAGCCATCTCATAGTGACAATGGGTGTATTTCCCAAAATATTTAACTGTTCTATTAACATCTTTACTCTTTTCCAATAACCTGTTGTGTCACAGAAAGGACATTTTCCCCCAAACTTCTATATTCCTGGTGAGGTGAGGAAAAAAAATAAGTTGAAAAACTCCAAATGTCAGCGTATCTCTTTAAGATCCAGATACTGAGTCTTTTTTGTCAAAATAAGAAAATGTGAACTCGATGAAGACATGACACCTTCAGAAGCCTTGAAGCCTGTGGGTAAAGCAGATACTGCAGAATACTGCAGGGAGAAAAACAAGCATGAAAAGTTGCTGTAATGTTTGTTGCATAAACCGAACATGTACTGTATGTAAGAAAACATCTTAGACGCCATTTCTCTTGTCTCAGACTCAAAGAACAAAAAAGCACAGGCGGAACGAGGTCTGACTGGTCGTGTCATGGTTTTTTTTTTCCCCAAATGAAAGAGCATTTTGTCTTGTAGGAATAAAAACACATCTGAGTGGATATGGCGACTTGTGTTATCCCTGATCGTTGTTAATTAACTGTTAATGAACAGCGGTAGAATAAGCAGGAATATTACAAACAATTAGACAGGCGCTCAATGAGCGGCTGCACAGGTCAAAGCACAGCAGATTAATTACCTCTGTCACCAGCAAATGAAAATGGAAGTTCCAAGAGAAAGTACACTCACAAAAGGATTCAACTGATGCAGTGTAATTTTCTCCCAAGCTATTTTCAGGCAAAACAGGAACACGATCTTAAGATTAAAGCCTTTGAACGCCGAGCTGAGGAATAAAAAAGAAGACAGCAGCATATACCCCAGATACACCTATGTTGCTCCAGTGAATACAGAGATTTCTTTCCTTTTTCCTCAGTTTGGAGAAAGATCATAAACAGAGTGCGAGGAGGCAGTGGGGGAAAGGTAGTGTTTTAAGGCTTGCCACCCCATCACCCACATGTGACGCGCTGATCTTCATTTCCCTGCTCACTGTAGCACATCTCATCTCATCACGCCTTTCCAGGTGCAGCCTTTGGAGCCGTTCCCTGGTGTCAGCCGGGGCCCGCTGAGTTGCTAGAGGACATGCTAACGAGGATGTGTGGAGGGTAGCCCGCTCTGCTCTCGCGGCGGGGAGCGAGGACATGTGATAATGGGGGACCTAGTTAGACTTAAGATCAAGTTGAGCACGTTCACATGCAGCACAGTTCACCCACAGTGCGTGTGGTTTCGGACTACATGACATGACAAGTGGCATTTCAGTGGAAATGACTCACCTACCTCAGCATGACTAACGGTGCGTACTTTTATATACGGAGGAATTGCTTGTACATTTCATAGCACCCCCGCGGCCATGCTGGCAGACCAGCATCTAATTCCACCATAACTATAAAGCCAGAGTGCTATTATTACTTTACTACAAGCACGATGGTCAGTTTGTGTTGGCTGTTGGGCTGTTGCAAATTGGCAGGGATGAGAAAGATATATAGAGCCACAAAAACCATGATAGTAAACAGAGTAACATAGTAAACGTCATTGTAATAGGCTCTCAAATATAATTCTCTTACAAGGATGAAAAACAGAATTATTTTGACCTGGATATTTTAGTAATCTATATGCTAGCATTAGTTATTAGTTTATTTAGTTTTTAGCATTCAAAGAGGGTAATAGCATGACACAGTCAATATTAGTCTATAGTGGAATAAGCTCTGAGCTAAATGCTAACATTTGTTAAGTTAAAATGTTCAGAATTGTGTTAAAACATGTCAATGATGCCAACTTGTGTTTGTCACACTTTACACTGGGGCATGTGCTTGGTTTGACATAATTATATAAAAGATTATTATGAATGGTTGCAAACCAAACCTGGTGAACCATTGAAATATGTCCATATGGTGTTGTTTATATGCTAGAAAACATACACCAATCAGGCAAAACATTATGACCTCCTGCCTAATATTGTGTTGGTTTCCCTTATGTGGTTAAAAATGCTCTGAACCATTGGGCATAGACAAGAGGACCTCTCAGGGTGTCCTATGGGGTCTGGCACCAGGACGTTGGCAGTGGATCCTTTGGGTACTCTGGCTTGTGCAGTGGGGCCTCTGTCAATCCAACTTGTTCCACTGCATCCTGGTGATGCTTGATCAGAATGGGGTCTAGGAAGTTTGGACATCTTGGGCAACTGTCATGTTCCTGATTGTTTGATGTTTTTGCCATGTGGTGGGGTTCATTTTCCAGCGGGGGTAGGCCAGTGATATTTGGGATTGCCATTTACATGAGGGAGTGTGCTTGTTCTGGGACAATGTTTATTTGGGTGTCTAAGTCTCATCAACACAGACGGCAAAATCCAAGGTTTTCCAGCAGAACACCACATAGTACCAATATGATCAATGTTATTCACTTCACCTGTCAGTGGTCATAATGTTGTGGCTGAACGGTGTATCTTGAGAGAAATATGTAGTGAACGCCATGACTGAGTATCTTCGCCTTGGAACTGCAGTTTACAGGTGACAATCTCAGAAAAATGGATTTCGAAAGCCACAGTTTCATACGTAACAAACCTTAAGAGCCAATCCTGTCAACTTGCAGGGTTGGGCCATACAGAGTAGTTTTAGAGTGTCTGAGCAGAGTTGTAGGTGAGCAGGTGTGCTCGATTTGCATGTGATCGAGACAGAGGCGGGAACCAATTTGCATCTTCATTGCTTATAGTAAAGGCAAAGGTGCTGAGTTACATCAAAGTTGTCTGAAGGCATGATGGGGTTATTTTGATGGAAAAAACCTCTAAACATATAATTATGAAGACAGCGATGAGTCTTATAAAGTTGAATCAACGCCAGCAGAGGAACTTTAATATGCAAATATGTATAAGTGGAGCTTTAACATAAGATCATTGTCTTCTCTACCACCTATAGAAGTAATAATCAGGGTATTCAATATTGTTGCTGTGGCTTTTAGGAATATTCCATAAAACGTTACTGTGTGTTTGAATTAGACTGACTGAGACAATATTAGATTTTCTGTTTGCCCTCTAACTCTGTTTCTAAAAACTAAAACAGACACTTAATACAATTCTGTTTTCTGTTAGTTGTATATATTCCGTTGTAATTCTGCCACCTCACAGCTGACAGTTGTAGCTGTGTTTGTTACAGTGTGGGTGTTATAAACATCAGGATTCAGTGCTTCTGTAAAAACATATTTACTGGCTGCTTCTACCTTTTTATTAATTTTTTTTAATAGAATGCAGTCCTTTGATTTAACCTAGAGGGGGATTATTGGGAATCGCAAATACAAGTGGAAAGCTCAGGTTTTTGACTTCATGATTATGCACATTGATCAGTTCCAAAGGCTATCTTGAAGATCTTTAATACTGGTGTTGACCAAAAACGTGACTACTGACTATATATACTGCACCACAATATAATGAACTCAGGAGAAGCTCTACTCTGGTCTCAACAGATCATCTAATGACATCCCTGTTGAGCTCTCAACAATGTATAGTAACTTTGGTTTTCTATTAGGAAAATGGACAAATTGGGCTTTCGAATGTTACATGAGAACTGTGATTGTAAATTTCTAGTTTTTGCATAAAATGTCATACAAGATGCAACATACGTGCCAGCTGAACATCAAACAAGCGGACTTTGATGTGACAGATTTGCAGTTGTATACAGCGAGCATAAACTTGTTCATTGGGGATCCAGAGAATCCTTGGATTTGTTGGGTTTTCATGTATATTTTTGTGGGATCATTTAGCTCTAAATTGGTCGGGTAGTGCTGTAGGGTCTAAGCCTTAATATTTCTATTAGTTTGGCTAGGTTTCATAATATGTAATACCACAAGGTTTATCTGTATCATTACATTAGTTGGGTCAATCATCATAATTAATACCATTGTAGGGTCTCTGCCTTAGTATGCATTATAGTCCAGTAAAGTAGTATTTTATATAGCTTTTGTAAGGTTTTAATCCCTGATATCTAAATTACTCAGGTAAAATCACTCCATAGATAACACTATAGGGTCTTAACCCCAATATCTACAATTGTGTTTTCCCTGAGGGACAGGAGACGACACAAAATCAGTGGAATTCTATGTTGTGTCAGCATGAATGAAAAGAGTGGACACGCAAATTGTGGGAGAGGGTGGTAATGGTCAGAAATCTACCTGGATTGGAATTAGGAAAACAATCCCAGGTCAGCATAAGTGATTTTAACTTGAGCGAAACCTGTGGTACTTGTCACTGGTATTATCATGTGTATTCATAAAGTCGTGGAATTACATAAAGCTTTACCAGAGGCTGGATTTTGATAAAGAGGACTTCTTGCTATTGTAAAAGTAAACATATAATTACCCGATGAAGTGGCCGTCATTGGTGTTTATAGTGTTTGCAGGTCCTGTTCTAAATGATACCTTAAATGCAAATGTGCATCCCTGCTTTGTAGCCTCATCAGACTTGGTCCCCACGAGGAGTTCCCCCTTAGGTCAAACCAACAACTGGCGGAGTTGTCAGTTGTCCTCTCTGCCCTGCTGTAGCTGCACACCTTCAAAGTCATCGGAGGTCGGTGGTACAAAATTAAGGAAAACAGCCAGCCTCTACAGCAAAACTTAATCCCTGTACAACAGTGAATGTGCAGCGCCTTGCAAATATATTCAACCCCCTTGACAGACGTCACCATGGTGTTACCACCCAGCTGCCTAGGGTGAGCTAGGGCAGCAACAAAACAGCAGATGGATGCTGTTTACCAGAGTTACCAGAGGTAGATTTATTTAAAAAGCAGGTATTTTAACAAAACAAAATGAGGAACTGAGGGCGGAGGGTGTTACTTAGATAAAATAATTAAATAAAAGAGGACTTCTACTAGAAGGTGGCTTATATTGAATCAAAACTAACAAGAAAAATATCAGGAAAAACAAACCCTAACTGAGCCAAACAGAAAATACACAGGAAGTAACACCATTATCTAAGAACTAACAAGGTTTACAACAAGATTTCAACAATCACAGAGGCTGCTACTGAGCCCTCAAACCTAGTGTCTCAACTAAATGCTTAACAGAATAACTAGAGAAACACATGGGCGAGCTGAACACCACACAAAAGCTGCTACCAAATGTCGGTGATGACAGGTGTTATAAAGCCAGGTGTGGGGCTTGATTGGTGGTCTGGTTTCGGGTCTGGTCCAATCAGCCGTCAGCTCTGAAGGGGCCAATCAGGGTGCAGGGACTGGGTTGCAAGGCTGTATACAATAGGAGGTTATTGTCATGAACGGGGAGTATGAATGCAACAGTCCAGGCTCTTAACACTAAAGTGAATAACATGTACTTTTCCAGTCCCTCCGTATGTTTTTACTGCTGTACACTGATACAAGAGTGGAATTTTTCAGGCTAAAATGAAAAAAAACAGAGATTTATTCTTATCCCCTTAACATCCACTCCCATTTTAAAGAAGAGTTTGTAAAAACAGTGTGCAGCACAGTGATTCAAGCAGTACATGCCCCAATAGACGAAATAAAAGGTAAAAAGCTACAGTTTTGCTGTGTACTCACTCTTGTTACGAAGTCAGGAGCTACTGCGCCTGCTGCTATCGTAGCTCTGGTATGGGTATCCTAAAATCACTTTCACAGTGTGAATTGTGAGACCTCTCGTTTCAAATCCAGTGGCAGAATTTTCACTTGGCCTGTATTTGGACGATGAGTGTTAAGGGGTTAATAAATCACTTTCTATGGTAACACAAGTTATGATGACTCCGGAGGGGGTTGATTTGCCAACCCCATGTACATTAATGTGGCCATTACTGTTGAGTTGTGAGCGATTATAATCCTATTGACTTTAATTCACACAGAGAGAGAACGAGAGCTTGAGCATGCACATGTTGAATTTAACCCAGAGACCTGGGTGTTCAGTATATTTTCGCCCATTTAATGTGGATATTTCAGTCTTCTGGTTGCAGGACATGACATTTGCAAATGCTGTCAGGCATGTTTTAAAGAAGGCTACAACCACTGTGACATGTGTCGGAGGGCAGATGCTCCATGAAAAACAACTCAGTGGGCACACATGCAGGTTGTCACCTACCATCTACTAGTCATTTGAAGGGATTGCTCTTTCCATACAAGTGCAAAAGTGCGTAAGAGATGCTGAATGAAAGAGTGACAACATGTGAGCTGGACAAATGCCACCAGGTTCAGGAGGTCACAAGAATATGTGGGTTGGTTTGGCATGAGTATCAAGAGTTAAGGTCAATTGTTGGAAAGATAGTTAACCAACAATACAGTAGAGGCTTCTCTAAGACAGCAGGAAGGTTGAGGGAACAGCAGTGATGTTGACCTTGACTCTGGTGAAAGACCAGCAGCATGAAACTTAGTCCTTGAACCTCAGGTCACAGGTTAGTTGAAGCTTGGTCTTGTATACAACCAGCGCACCAACACTACATAATAAAAGCTAAAGCGTCAGACCTCCATAGCAATGTTTTGTGTGCAATACCACTTGTGGATATCCATGCGACCACACACTGTGTCAAGTGAAAGGGACAATCTGATTTTCTTGGAAACTATAATCAAGTATATGCTCAAGCAGGACAGTTTTACTATGTGTTTATACAGTATTCAATGGATATGCTGAAATATACAATCATAGAAGCAAAACTGTAATGATAGTAATTATTTAAGAGTGAAAGCCATAAAAATAAACTGTACTGACAATATACTGTATGTGTAAAAGAAAAGACCATATGGGTCAGTTAGATATTGTGACTCATGATATTGATGGTCAGTGTGTGAAGTCAGAAAAGAAGCTTTGACAAGGACGTTGTGTCAGACCTCTGTGCCTCATTGTGCTCAGCAGGAGACGGATGATGAGGATCACACACATTGTGGCGTTGTAGCTCACAACAGGAATTCAGAATCAGGTGGTAATCATACTTTGCTGAGGCCTATGACGCATGTTGGGCAGACAAAGGAATCTTACGTTAGTAGATGCTTTCCATGACCATTTCAGTTGACCTAGAGACTGGCTTGGTTTGTTGGAGGTTGCTCTGTGTGGCATACAATAAATCTACACTGTATCTTTTCTCAAATATGGTATGATTATTTGGTGTTAAGTTAATTCAGAGAGTGTGGTAGACAGATTAGAAGTTCACCATACTCTGAACTCATGGTTATAACTACAAAGTTAAAGGTTGTTTCCTTCCTTTGAGTTGTGGAGGGTGACTTAAATCATGTCAAGTAATGCATTTGTTACCCATTTGTGTGTCAGTCAGTGAACATCTCATTATTAAATTATTCTTTGTGTATCTCTACAAATGTGCCAATGTAGTGTACGGGGTGTGCTGGCTGTGGAATCTTCTGCATAGTAGTAGTAGTTGCAACCCAGTAAAGGTATAGTGCCAAGAAAAGAGAGTAAATCCTTAGTCGGACAACATTTATTAAATACAAAAGTCTATTCAAACACAAGAGATTGAATTTATTACAACAGAAATAAATAGTTTTTTTTTTTCAGTGTGTGTATTAAACACATGCAGTATCCACTCACATGCCAATGGAATGAAAGGGAATCTTTGTTTGTAATATCTGGTTTGACCTTCACACAAACAATTCTGACCTTTTGGACTAGAGTCTCACTTTGTGTTTTTTTAAAACCTCTGCTCTGAGTGTTTAATGATATACTCTATGAACAAGTACAACACAATAACTCGTGTTATTAATTCAAACAGCTTGTGTTCATAGCAGATGAAGATCAGGCCATATTTTAACCAAACTCATACTTAAACGCAAGTAATTCCATGATCAATATGACTTGAGTATAACTAAATATCATTGTTTTCCAGATGTGTTGTTTACTAGTAATTAATTGCAACTTGATACATACAGCTGTTGAAAGGACTTTGGATGCTCTAGCAGGCGCCAACAATGCAAAATATCCAGACCACAATGTCATCATGCATGCAAAAACCTCCATTCTGAGGTGCTCACATCTAGCAATTTCAATGAATGTTGTGTCAGTAGTGGACATCATCCTTCTGTTGAAATAATGGACTTTCACAATAAGGGGATATTTCGTATGCCTGGTAAGTACTCCTCAACGGCACAACTGAAAGGTTTATTTGCAAAAATAATTAGCTCTGTTGTGTTTTCCTAAATGGTGCTCTCTCTTTATGCACTCCAGGGAATATCAATCAAACTGGTGTTGGGTCATTTCGATATCAAATGTTTTTACTTTTCCTAAGTTGTGTTTTTAATATTATTATTATTGGGCAGCCAAAGGAATATCAATTAAAGTGGTATTGGTTTATTCATTAAAAATGACTCTTTATCTGTTTTTTACAAATTAATTCTTTATATGGTTCAAATAACATGAGTCATTACCAGTGTTATGAAGCAAACTATGACTGCATGTGTCTCCTGTGGTGACTGACATTAAAAAAACATCCCCCTGGTTTTAATGGGTGGGTGGACTGTTAATACTTATTGCTTGCCACTGTGGAACAAAGGTTAGAGGAATGAATTGTAAGGAGTAAGTATTTTTTTGTTATGTGTTCAACATTAGTACTGAAAAAACCCATTTGAATGTACTCATACTTTGCTGTATTCTGTTGGCAACCCTGCACAACTGTTTTGTATCTCAAATCAAATTACCAAAAATGGGCTCCATGGATAATCAGCTCCACCTCAGATAATCATTAAGAATTGACTGAATCCTACAAAATTCTGAACAATGTGTATTTACAGGTTGATGCTTGTAAAAAACCTGTACATTCGATTTGAATTAACCCAAATTTCAGCTCGTCTTGCGGTTACATGCGAAGTTGTGCCACATATGACAAAGCGTCACAAAGTGCAAACATGTTTTTGTAATAGTGGGCAGTCATTTGCATTTAAAATGTCTTAAATGAATCTTAATTTGCATGTGTAAACATAGGGAGGTAAACAAGTATTGTAGTGGGCAGTTGCTTAGGAGATGATATCAAAGCAATATTAAGAATCCATTCTAATTATCTCATGTTTTGTTTTTCTCTGCTCAGGTGGCTGGGCTGTGATTATGTGCCCACGTGCATGCAATTAAATACAACATCAGAGCTAAAAAAGCCGCTAGACTACGCCAACATGTTGCTGTCCTACAAATACTTCTCCAATGTAGTCATCTATTACCTTCAGGAACCAGATTTTATGCCTTTTCTGTCCTTTTGAGAAACGCAGAGAATACACTAGACAGCTTTTTGTTTTGTTTTTGCTTGCAAAAGATAGTTTGTCATGTCATGGCTGCTGACCAAACCAAGTAAATGGCCACGCACTCCAAGGATTGCCTGATCAACCCTTCACCTTCTATGAAGCCATTATAAAAGAACCCAAGGGTGTTCTGTGATGCATTGGCTTGGTTCCTGAACATCATGGATGGCTAAATTCTCAAGTCACAGAGCATTTTTTTCCCCTCACAAATTAGAAAAAAATAATTACTTCATTAGTATGCTTTCAACATTCAGCAGCCAATGTTTTCATGATGCAATGCTTAGTCCACCTACACAATAATTACCCTGGACTATCCTGGAAAGGTTGTTCTTGGTATATATGGTGTTCAGTACGCCAGTAATAATTACTGTAGCTGTAATATATGCAGATTCCTTTATTTTGTGTAACACAAAGAAATGATATGTAAAACTGTATTTGCCTCTTGTGCTCTTTTTTTTTTTTTTTTTTTTTTTATAAATCCTCTTAGCACCCCATGATGTCTCCAGGGCAGAAGCTACTAGCCTTTCCCCAGAGACAGCCAAGAGTGCCAGTCCTCTTGACTCACATGATGTCCCCCCAGCAGCGATGGATGTCCTGCTGACCGAGCACAGAGAAGGTTGTGTCCCGTTTGCCATACAACACCACTGGCTTTGGGCTGCAGCACAATGTGCACTCAGCTGATTTTTTCAATTTTTCAATTACACGAAGGGTTTCAGTTTATTGCTGCATATTCTCTAAATATGGAAGAACATATGCAGTGTGTACCAAAATGAGCAAAGCTTACAAGAGTATTTAGCATCACACCCTGAAGAATGTCATATGCCTTTAAGGATCAAACCTACAGGAGCAACTGGTACTGATTTGCATCCCTGTTTTATTATAGTTGTGTGTAGGGCTTCCGTAGATTGGGCTTGTTGTGTGTCAGTGGTTTAGGCCCTTTGTAGTGTTCCTCAAGCCAATTCTGAGAACTATTTGCAGTGTAGCTGGGTGCATTGTCCTGCTGGGAGAGCCTGCTAGCTCTAGAGAGTATCATTGCATTGTGTTTTGTTTGCAACAATGGGTGCGTTCCAGGATCCATACTTCCAAACTATGCCCATCCATCCATTATCTATACACCGCTTAATTCTCTGTAGGGTCGCTGGAGCCTATCCCAGTCGACTCGGGCGAATGCAGGGGACACCCTGGACAGGTGGCCAGTCTATCACAGGGCTACACATAGAGACAGACAACCAAGCACACTCACATTCACACCTATGGACAGTTTAGAGTCATCAGTTTACCTCAGCATGTTTTTGGACTGTGGGAGGAAGTCGGAGAACCTGGTGAAAACCCACGCATGCACAACAAGCAAGGACACGAAACGGGGATCTTCTAGCTGTGAGGCGTCGGTGCTAACAACCAAGCCACCGTGCAGCCCCCCAAACTATATAGTCTTCCAGAAAAAGATTTAGATTTGTCCAATGCATGCCAAAAATATCAGGATGTCCTACTACATCTGGTCACATTTTCCAGGATTTTGGCCAATCTGACCCACAATCCTCTGCGCAGTTGCATCACATACATTGCGGTGTCCTTTGCGAGTATAAACACGCTTGACCTGCCGAGAGGGCACAGGCAAATGACAGCAACAAAGTTTAAGGCGCCATATTATATAGAACATTATACCCTAATTATATGCATACTGCATGAAACAGTACCTACTTTGTGAGGGCAGCTGTAGTATATACTTAAGTAAAAAGAAAAGGTATGTGCAGTACATGTATTTCTTCAGTAGTCACTCAAATGTGTTGCACCAGAATTAGATTGCGCTTCAGTTAGTTTCACCCCAAAACCACCAACCAAACATGGCAAGGATCAAAAATACAGCTCAAAGGCTGTATATACAGTATATGATGATCATAATGCATCTCAAGATAAACTTCTCTATTTTCTCTATTCTCTATTTTTCCATTTCAATTCAAATCACTTAAGCAACTCAAACAACATACCAGCTACGCTACTGATTTGAAAAGCTCATCTTGTATCATAATGTAAATTAATTTAACCTCATCAGTGTATACTTAGACTACGATAAGACTTTGTTGAAGCCTGAATGAGCTTTACAACGCACAACTTTTACATTGAATATTAAATCTAATGGTCAAAACAAGGGACAGGTTGCTACATTGTGATGACTGATATTGCTATGGTTTTAATAGAAATATAGACCATCCTGTAGAGATGTTTGTGTCCCTAAACGCCTACTAAGTCAATGGCAACCGCACTGGGAGGCACATCGCAACTCCTTCATTAAGCTTCATCAGTTCACTTGCAGTTGGGGAGTTAGCAGATATAAACCTCTTTATGTGGTTCACACACTGATGAAGGTTGTTGTGGTCACATGTACGTAGTCAAAGTCACACCTCTACTTTACACCTTCTTAGTTTTTCATTTGCGCTGGGTGTTATTTTATGTTCGCTTTGAGCTGTAGAAAAATAAGTACCTTCCTCATCGTGCCTGCTGAGACACGCTACTTAAATTTCGAGTTGGATTTTATGACAGTTCTGCTCAAAAATATTACAGATTTATGAAAATGGGCACCACACTGGAGGAGAAAACCAAATTAGGAATCCATTGTTTTGGTTCACTTGATGAAATGTGGAAGGCAACATTAGGCTTCGCAGCAGTCATGTTTTACCACCGAGGTTTATTAAATTACAAGAGTAAGTCCCCCTAATTAATATCATTTGTCACATTTATTTTACTTACTCTCATCTCCTTGACGTTCTATTTCTCAGGTTCCAAGCTACACTGGATGTTGTTTCGGCAGTAAGAATATGAAAAAAACAGACTGCAGTGTAGGCCAATTAGCATTATTATATTTAAGATTTAAAGTCTTGTATAGTCACAAAATTCAAATTTGATCAGTTAAAAGAAATATGACATTATTAGGTATAAAAGGGATTTCTCCAAAGTTATATTACACTGGTAGGTGAAATGTGGTCTACACAATGATGTAATTTCAACACCTCTAATGTTTAATATAAAATGTTATAAATATGGAATTATATGGGATGTGTGCTGCCAACAAGAAGCCGGCAGGACATTGTAATGGGAGCAGTTGTATACATTAATATAAAATAAGAAATGGAACTTACTGTGCAGTCGACACAGGCAAGTACTTAATTTAATTAATTTCAACAAGTCTGAAGGTAGAACATGCAAACTGCCCCTCTAATGTAAGCAATGCAAGTCTATATGCTTCTTCTTCGAGCGTATTATGTGGCCCTGCAATAACAGCCACACAATCAACGCCTTCAACTGCTCTGTGAAATAGTTTCCCTTTTGAACCTGTTCTCAAAGATGCTACACTGAACATACTTGCAACTGAAGACAATTGTTTTCATGTTTGTGTTTAGGTAGCTAATTACCTACTAAAGTGATGTTTCTACAACATTTAACCTCAATTACCATTCTTTCTCTAATTAAACCTTTCCCTCCAGCTTCACAAACATATCCACTTATATTTAAATCAAACTAACACTTCACTTCAGCTATACATGTGTGAATGACAGTGCTTATTGATCTAGTGCTAAACAGTACTTATAATTGTTCTCTTTTGTGTTGCTTTTAAAGACAGAAAACAACTACACAACTTAAGAATAGAATTATAATTTTCCTTGTCTTTCATTCTTCATTTTTAATAATAAAACAAAAACTTAATGCTGTTTTTTTAACAGTATTTTTACTCCATACTCTTAATAGTCTGTTTTGTGAAAGAAAGCTTTGAGTACTTATATTACTGCCGATGCCAACATTCAGTCTGAAAAAAGGGTGAAAATGAATTAAGAGTTTACCTGCAGCTCCTAAATCACTAAATCTGCCATGTTCCGGTGATCCTCTAACCATTACAGACTGAATTTAGAATCTGCTGGCTATTGTTTGCTTCTAATCACTAATCACGTTCATATAATGTAGTTAACTCCATGTGTCGGCACTGGGCAGTGAAATTGTGCATCTCTCTGCCTGTATGTGAGGAACTTATGCTGGATGTTTCCACAGATTGATGTTTCTCCTCCTACATGGTAAAGACGTGTTAGACTTGTTGCAACTAGCATTATCATCAGTGACTCTAGTGAAAATAGCCTGACTCACTGGAAGCAGACTTTGTATATAAGCCTCCCATGTCTTGTGGCTTTTTCCTTCCCCTCCTAATATGTGTGTAACCATTTTTAATTTAATTAAATTCAATTGTATTCATGTAACGGCAATTCACAACATATGTCATCTGGTGAAGACCTTAGAAATTTTAAACAGAGAACCCAAAAATCCAAAGTTGCCTTTGGATTCCCTACGAACAAGCAGTCAGCGACGGTGGGAAGGACAAAAAAAATTAAAAATCCCTTTAATGAGAAGGAAGAGGGACTCTGACAGACCCAGGTTCAGGGAAGGTAGTCATCTACCTCAACCAGTTGGGGTTAGAGTGGGGATGAGGGGAGTGGGGGATAGCAGGAGGGGTAGGCTGCAAAGTTTTACTGAAGATTTGGTTTGTGGCAGTGAGGCAGAACTGCTTTTCTATTTTTAACCACAAATAAGCCAATTTAATGACAGTAATCTCCTCTCTGCATGCAAATGTCCCACCAAAACAATGTCAGGGGCATTATTGCTGCATCCTGGGCTTAGCTCCGCCCAAGGAGATGGTGATTGCTCTAAATAACACAAACAAGCCCAAGCATTATTCCCACTATAGCAGAATAATAATGAGGTGGAGTCAGACCATTCTCCAGCACTGGCACGGTGCTTGTAGATAGGCTGCGTTAGACTAGTCAGGACTGAAATACACCATCTGTTAGTGTAGTTTAGTCTACACATTCAGGAAGTGCCACTGAACAAGTTGGACATTGGATTGGAATGAATACTTAAGGTGCACTGAATCAAAAGAGTTGTCTCCCAAAAAGTAATTTTGCCCATCACTAGTAGAGGAAGGGAATTTGATTGCATTCTGGGCTCTAAGCGCTGCTAAAACATGGGATTGGAACTCAACATGAAGGATAGGACTTTTTAGTATGGAAGAACACCTCTGCCAGGTAATATTATCATTGCTGCTCTTATGTTTCCTTCAACGCATATTGGAGAAAAAAAAAAGAAAATGTTGAAAATAAACACAAGGGTGAGCAGAGAATGCTGGGATGCATTCAGCACTGGAAATCATAAAGCAGGACAAAGAACTTATATAACCACATGATGTGCACTTTTTGAACTCAATGTACTGTTGTTCATTCCTGTTTAACCATCACCAAGGTACCATACACTTGAGTGCACACATTCACTTAAGCTAAGCTAATTAGAGCAGAGATCTGACAGCAGCATCCAGTCAGTGGGTTATATGGCACTGTGTTTGATACTGGAACAATTGTCCTTTGTCATTTGTTGTTTGGTTACACAATGAAACGTCTCTACGGCAGTCGCTCACTTGTAGCACCATCCTCCATTGTTGTGCTGCTGAAAATGTGAATAGGATGAGAGAGGAATTTCATGTTGACATTCCAGCTGATATAGACTTTTGTTTTTCTGACAAGAAGGAGAAATCACTCGAGAAAAAAACTTATAGTCATTACTAATGATTCTAGCCCAGTTTTAGTCATAAAAACTAAAACTATTTTAGTGGTTGTCCATGTTTTTTTTAAAAGATTTTTTTATATTTTTTGGCCTTTATTGGAGAGGACAGGACAGTGGATAGAGTCAGAAATGGAAGAGAGTGGGGAAGGACATGCGGTAAACGCCCAAGGTCGGAATCGAACCCGCTGGGCTATTTGGGCACCCCGGTTGTCCACTTTTTTGACTTGTGTCTGAAGAATTCTGAGGCTTACCTTCGTGAAATGTATTGTTTTTATAATCTATTTTAAGGTTTGCAGAAGGTTTAAATGTTCCAGTTTGAAGAGGAGAATTTAAACTGGTCCGTGGTGTTGGGACAAATTAAATCGTTCTCTTAGAAATCTAAATTTAAATCTAAAGCAAAAAACAAAGACTGACTTATTATCCTGCTCTCAGAGTAACTCTGAACTAAGAGCCATGTTTCCATGGTAACAATCAGAAATACCAGTGGCACCAAATGACAGAAAAGAGCTGACTTGACTCCGAATGTGTGTGTGTTTTTTTTTTTCTAACAATGTTGAGCAGCAAGTTACAAGAAGTGAGAGCAGTTAGCAAAAGTATTGACTCCTGCCTCAGAAAGAAGCCACAGCGGCTCGTCTCTGCAGGTCTGCATGGATCTGCCAAGGTAGTTTCTTTTTTTTGTATTACTACACTGCCACTGCTCACCTGGATTTCTTACAGTGGAGCTAGTGACTGCTTCTAGAATGAGGCAATTATTTGCTTGTTTAAAAGAAGGCTTGCTCTGAAATCCAAATTCATTAAGAAGGGTTAGAATGTCTCTATTGTCTCTTTTTTGAGTTTATTGCACAAAACGGGCGGCTGTGGCTCAGGTGGTAGAGCGGGTTGTCCACTGATGGCAAGGTCGGCGGTTCGATCCCCGGTCCCCCCCACATGCCGAAGTGTCCTTGGGCAAGACACTGAACCCGAAGTTGCTCCCAATGGCAGATTAGCGCCTTGCATGGAAGTCTGTCGCCATTGGTGTGTGAATGTGTGTGTGAATGGGTGAATGCGAAACACATTGTAAAGCGCTTTGGATAAAAGCACTATATAATTGCAGACCATTTACCATTTTACCATTACAAAACAATGAGACATCTTTGAGTAATGAATGAATAGATGACCTAGTAGCTACTGTGAAGCCAGCCCTGCACTGTAGTTAAATGTCTCTGTCACTGTGCTCTGCAGCAGCAAGAATAGAAGCTCCCTCCTCAGTAAATACAACTGAACTGAACTGCTCTCTCAGCGACATACCTGCTCACTTACTGTAGTGTTATTGCAGCGACCTGCTCTCTCCACTGCAGATCCATTGAGGTGGATAACAAACAGTGATATTACTTCAGCAAAACATCTAGTAGACAGTATTGTTGATTAACAGCCAGCATTAATCTTGCACGAATTCCTACCAATAGGCAATTAGTACAGCGTGCATGGCCAAGCAGCAAATTTGACTTGTGGGTATTGAGGATACTGTTCAAAACCACTTGGGGGAATAATGAGGTGACTGATATGACTTCACAAATTCATGGAGGTCAGTGAATACAGACATGATTTGCATTAACCCTCCAACATATGTCAGGTTGTTCGTGTCATGATGACTGCCGTGATGTTATTGCTGTGCGAATGAAGCTCACCTGATCTGGGTTCACTGATCACCTTCCTCACGTCAGTTCTCTAGCTACTCTTTGGCAGTTCTCAACACTGTCTTCGTGTCCAGGTCCACTTATGTTCTCCGTTTCCTCTTGTGGAAAAAGGAAAAAGGATTATGACTTGTATGACTGACCATCCATCCATCCATCCATCCATCCATCCATCCATCCATCCATCCATCCATCCATCCATCCATCCATCCATCCATCCATCCATCCATCCATCCATCCATCCATCCATCCATCGCACATTATGTTTCATGTTACTGTGGTTCTATTTTACCC
>OMNN01024944.1:0-13752 GCA_900302755.1 Chromis chromis
ATAACATTAAAACCACTGACAGGTGAAGTGAATAACATTGATCATATTGGTACTATGTGGTGTGCTGCTGGAAAACCTTGGATTTTAACATCCGTGTTGATGAGACTTAGACACCCAAATAAACATTGTCCCAGAACAAGCACACTCCCTCATGCAAATGGAAATCCCAAATGTCACTGGCCTACCCCCTGCAGGAAAATGCACCCTACCACATGGAAAAAACATCAAACGATCAGGAACATCTTGAGGAACATGACAATAGCCCAACATGTTGATTTGACCTCCAAACTTCATAGACCCCATTCTGATCAAGCATCAACAGGATGAGGTGGAACAAGTTGGATTGACAGAGGCCCCACTGCACAAGCCAGAGTACCCAAAGGATCCACTGCCAACGTCCTGGTTCCAGACCCCATAGGACACCCTGAGAGGTCCTCTTGTCCATGCCCAATGGTTCAGAGCGTTTTGACCACATAAGGGGGACCAACACAATATTAGGCAGGTGGTCATAATGTTATGACTGATCGGTGTATATTTAAGAATTACAGGACAGAAGTCAGTCTCTTTGTGAGTGCAAATGGAAATGTTAGATTAGATTCTTTTTAGTGAAGTATATAAACAAAAAAGGAGGCTTGTTGTGTCCAAGACTTAGACTGGATTATGAAAAACACTGATTATGAGAAGTTTTTGTGTTTGTTGTTTACTTTCTACACCCTTTTGTGTGTAAACCCAGGACTTAAAAAAAAGAAGGTATAAATCATTGCTGTAAATTTCCACAAAACCCCCCAAGACCCAATACAAGTACCTCATAAAACACAATCACGGAATAATTTGTGGATAATAAATTTAGTGTACGGCCCATGTGAAGCCTGCAACAGTGGGCCGTTTCACAGCCACCTTCACTATAAATGGCTCAAAGCCTCCTTCATCTTAAACACATTTACATATTCAGAATTGCAACAGTATAAAGATTAAAGAACTGAAGTTGCAATTTCCCTACCTGTCACATCATCCAATTTTAAACGGTGAGATAAAACTGAGGGAAGTGTGTGGCGTTCAAAGGACTCCTAATAACCACTGGAAATTTCTCATTCGTGTGAAGGTAAATGGGTTTTGCGAGAACCATAACAATGTCAGCTTTCCAACCATATCACTCCTCTATGGAGCCTTAACCTATAAAACACCATCACATTTTCCTTCTCTGTCATTTACATTTCAATGTTCATTCTCCATTCAAACCATTCATCTGGCTACAGCTTCTCTGCAGAGACACATAAAATAAGCAATAGATGGGTAAACCATGTCATCAAGGCTTAGACACAGACGGAAAAAAAATGTCTGATTTGTGGATGAAAACGTAATAAGCAGGCAGAGAAAGGAGGGAAGAAGGAGTTAAAATGTTCATTTCAGACCTTAATATCCCCTTTTTCTATTCATGCAATCAACAAGCCATCTAACCGTACCGCAAAGGGTACCGATCCATTACAGCATGATAACAGTCATTTGGACCAGATGAACTGAGTCAGACCACTCAACTAAACACGAAGCAGCTGTCAAATTCAACTTAAATGACACGAGCTGCCAACTAATAAATCCAAACTGTTCTGTGCGTTTTGTTTGTCCTTGTGGGCAATTTAATCATATTTATAAAAGCGATGTTGGTCTCATCTATTACGTCTGTCCTTGTTTCCCCTACTTCACTAAATACTCTGGGGATCTTCTTCCAGCTCGTGTTGCCGTTAGAGAGGAATTACAGCCACACTGGACTCCTTCAGATTGCAGTGGAGGGGAGGAGGGGGAGACTCTTCTCTTATATTGCCACACAGAGTGGCTTTTTTTTTCACCCTCCCGGGACTCACCTAGGCATAACCAAATATTTACAGAGGCACACATTCTTAAATCCACATTGCAGCCATCATTTGTGCCCTGCAGAGGCAGATGTGAAACATTCTTGGCACAGAGGCGGTTGGCACAGCAGGACGAGAATGCGAGAGAGGAAATGAGAGAATGGGTGAGAGAAAGGCAGGGTTAAGCAGGTGTTTGGGCAGCAACACATGCTGGAGGGTCAGTGGCGGTAATAAGTCTGTTGACATTCTGGATTTATCTTATTTTAAACTAATGATGAAAACTCAAAAAGCAGCAATAATCTTATTGATTTGTGCCAAAGAGCTGAGCTGCAATTAATAAAAACACACCAGTGAGCAGCCGGCATTTATTCCATACTTCTTCTAGATCACGTCAGTTTGTGAAGTATCACAAATATGCCTCTAATCAACATACATCAATCAGCCACAACATTACATTAGGCAGTTTTCCACTTGCGAGATGTTTTAGGGCATCGTAAACCTTTGTGTGTGTTCCAACTTCCAACTTTCATGGGGAAAAAAATATCAACACCAAGGAAGGTATCTTGGAGTAGCCCTAAAACACTGCAAAATAATATACACCGATCAGGCAACATTATGAGCACCTGCTTAATATTGTGTTGGTCTCCCTTATGTGCTCAAAAATGCTCTGAACCATTGGGCATGGACAAGAGGACCTCTCAGGGTGTCCTATGGGGTCTGGCACCAGGACGTTGGCAGTGGATCCTTTGGGTACTCTGGCTGTGGGGCCTCTGTCAATCCTCAGCTCATCATCAAGCTCTGCAGAAGCCTGATAACGATCCTGACCATTTGAATCAGGTGTGTTGGAAGAGGGACACATCTAAAACATGCTGGATTTTTACTTTCGAGGTCCAGGATTCTCCACCCCTGTCCATGCCCAATGGTTCAAAGCATTTTTGACCACATAAGGGGGACCAACACAATATCTCGGTGTATAACCTAACCAAGTAGTTTTGGTGCGTGAAGCTAACCAAATAGCAAGTGAAAACAAAGCTTAAGTTGGACTTTTACCACCACCACCCTTCCAACCTCCTCACATTGACTCTTTGAAACTTGAAACACTTCCTATTATGTCATACTGTTACCTTACCGGGAGAAAAGCCATCACATCATAATTGAGAATACAGTTTAGATGTATGGGAATGTAATTTCTGGGAAACAATGAGCCACACTGTTGCACTGGGTGACATTTTCCGTCTATACGACCAACACAGGAACAGTTTATCTTAAATCTATCCTATATAAACCGTCCTGCACCTAATGTGTATTACTCTGCTGCTGAAAATAGTCCCTAAGAAATGCACCATTTCCTCCTGTTTGAATGACATTTGCTTCAAACTGCTTTTTTTTTTTTTTAAGTCTACATTTGTTAGACTTCTTTAAAGATTTAAGTCTGAGCTGCACGCCACAGAGAAGATAAAGAAATCAGCATGTATGGAGAGACAGACTAACACATTGTTGGTTTTGGATTTATCGCGTGATTTGTTGACAATAATGACAATAACAAATATCCTCAGCTTTATCCTTTAACAGACAATAGAAGGGGAGTTCATCTCAGCACAGAGCTCATCCCCCACAACCACTGAAGCTAAATTACTTATCAAAGATTCCTTGTTGATGATTCCCAATTAATGATCTAATTTTCCACACCGCTGGGCCGACTTTCTCCGTCCCACAGCATACGGGACAGAAATATTGGAGGCAGGGAAGGGAGACAGAATTTACCACACATGCATATTGTCGGGGTGTGGGCCAGTGTGAACAGGAAGTCCTTTCTCCACACACACATTTCCACACTCACACGGACTACAATGCAGTTTATATTATGGCGGGTCACAGCTGAATAATGAGAATACAGTTGTACAATCACACACACACAGAGTGGATAAAGGGGTAATATATATCGGGGGAAAACAGATGAAAAACTGCAATATTACACAAAGACAAAGCTATTTATTTGATTATTTGCTTCCCTTCAGGCTCCCAGTTTAGAACCAAAGCCAGTTTCTTACATCTCTAAACTATATGATCATACATCCTGGTGGTAGTGCTGAAACCATGGATGCATTATGTGATCAGTGCATCGAAAATTCATTCATTCAAATAATATAATCAGATAAAAAAAAGCTCCTTCATTGTTGGCAGCTGTAAGTAAGCTATTTACCAGATATCATTCTGGATTCTTGTAGCTTCTGATGAGCATTTATCAACGTTTGAGTCATATTTTTTAACACTTAATGGATTCTGGAAGAGCATTTTTATCAGAAATAAACCTACTACGCTGCTCGATTTCACAGCTCTTGGTTGTCATGATTTATTAAAAATCTAGCTGTCAGCAGTCCAACAAACCATTTGCTTTCTCACTAACACGATGCGCTTGTTACAGCAACACGAACATATGCTGAGGGAAGAAGTCCCCGTTTCTAAAACGATAAAAAAGGAAGAGAAAAGATCGAACTAATGAGCACACATGCAAACATCTACAGCATATTTTGTATTAATACTTAAACAGCAGAATAACACCACAACTGAGATGCTGTTGAAAGCTCCAGAAAAGGCCAGTAATTGAACCTTGAGTAAAGATTTTGCTTTTGTAAAACTGCACTTTTTTGTGCAATGGATAGATTAGCTCGTATTTCTAAGTCTTAATGTGGCTCCGTTGTCCTTTTTATCCTCTGTGAGCCTTTTCTTCAAGTTCAGTGCTTCACTTCTCCTCTTTGAATAATAAGAAGAAGCAGAGGAGAGCTATCCGGGCTGTTTGTATTTGAATTAAAAGTGATGTTTTGGCTGAGGAATCACAAAACAGCTCCAGCCTTAAGCATAGCGCTTGGCAATAACCGAGCAGCAGAAAAATAAATATGTATTTGATGAGTTAACCTGAAAGAAATGAGAGCGTTAAAGACATAGCAAGATGCTAAGATGTCAGGTAACAGTGAAAATGTGTCCTGAGCTGCCGGAGACAGAAACGTTGGGCACCTTTAAAACTGTGTTATTTGAGGAAACAGTTTCAGTGCCTCTGACAGCAGCTCGCCACTGGGGAGACAAACTAAGGGCAGCTATTGATCCAGTGATCTCCTCTGCATGTGGGCAGAGTCACGAGTGCATTGCAGTCCTTTATTTCCACTAACCTACATGAAACGGTTTTTATGGCAGAAGGAGGCAGAAAAGACTCGGAGTTTGCAAGGAGGTCAGAGCTGCGTCCGGCTCCCTGGTGCAGTAAATGGCTTCATGCCAGGCAGTGAGAGCAGCTCTGGATGTTGCTGTTGTTGATTTTCTGTCACACCTTTCTCATCTGTCCTGCCCCGGCGCAACATCTGCCAGAAATTTAACAGGATCAAAAAGGTCGTCGGGGAAAGCTGTCCACCCTTTTATACCTGAATGTTTACAGTAAATGACCTCAATGTTGGCTTTGCTAACTGGACTTTTTAAATTCAATTAAGCATGACTTAGTTTAAGCCAGGGGAGCTGGCCACCGCTCCCAGAGGACTGAAGAACAGGGCTGCTGCAGCTCTTTTCTTTGTCAGCTAAGACCAAAACCAACAGAGTCCAACAGTCTGTTCAGATCTAACCTGTTTGGTTTCGGTTAGTCTGTTTGCCTAATTAGTGTGATTCATTTGAGCCGATTCAATTTGAATGTGGAACAAACAACTGGACTGAGGCCACTAAAACCACTGTGTCAGTCCAGTTCAGGGGACTTTGGTTCATTTATTGCTGTTGTGGAAAAACCACTATGACTTTTATGACTTTAAAAAATCCTCTACTCTCCGGTTTCCCTCCATACAGTATATATATGCCAACATAGCATGTCACTAACCTTGTGTCTTCTCTCTCCTTCAGTTTGTGTTTTGTCCTCACTGCAGGTATCTCTGGCCTCACTCATGTCCCCAGTGTTTATTGTTCTCTTATGCATTGTTTGTCTAATATCTCTCTGCTATCCTGTTCTCTCTCCCCTTCACCCTCACCCCAACCAATCCAGGCAGACGTCTGCCCTCCCTGAGCCTGGTTCTGCAGAGGTTTCTTCCTGTTAAAGGGGAAATATTCTTCTGTGCTACTCAAAGTGAATCTTTGGATTTGTTGTGCTAACTTTATAATGTCTTCGCCTTCGTATATGAAGTGCCCTGAGATGACATATGTTGTGATTTTGCACTATATAAACAAAAATGAACTGAATTGGAAAAATTAAAATGCGAAGACTGACAGATTGCTTCATAAATTTCTGTAGTATAATAATGAGGAAGGCAGAATTTTGCATCTCTCTCAAGGAGAAGTACAAAAGTTCAGACACTGTAAGTCTACATTCCATATGTTGACAAAGAAGCTTCTTCAGACTGAACCTCATTCCCCATAAGGGCCTGAGCTCTCTATTTCTGGCCCTACTTATGTAACTCACACACATGAACCAAGCTGGAAGCAGTGGTCAGCTTTAACCCAAAAATAGATGAACATTTTGATTCTCAGAAATAAAACCAATTGATTATTAATAGATGATAAACATATATAAATAAATTATAACATATAAGCTTACTGCTGAGTTTGCTTTAATGTGGCCTAAAGGCAAATGTACCAAACGTAGTATTTTGTAATCATGTTTTAAGAACAAATTCAAAAGCTAATCTACTAATAAATCTATCTGCTGTTCCTGATCTGTTCAGGAGGTGATCCTGTAATTGATGTGCACAAACCGTAGTAAGAGAAATCCTTTGGTAAACACGGTTACACGTATGTGCTTCTGCACCTGAGTGAGGGATTTTACTCTGATCAATCACGCTGGCAGAAACAGTTTAAACTGCAGCCTGTTGTGTTTGCATCTTCTGTGTACTCTGTCAGATCATTAAGTCCATCTAAAAAAAGGCAGAACAAATATCTCTAAGACTCCTTATTTTCATCCTGCCTCTACCTGTTCATTATTCATAACACGTGATCAAATTGCAGCCTTCTGTAATAACCTAAGAATAATTCATTTGGTCTGTTATTTCTTTATGCCACCAGAGAAAGTAAACACAAGAAGCATTAACGTGCAGACCGACCTGCTGTCAGTCACAGGGACCCTTCAAGATGATGAGTCCTGATGATGCAGAATGACATCAGCAACACAGTCCAAACAGTGAGTTCTTGCATGATGTTACACAAACTAAAAAGTCAGCGTGAATATGAATCAGACTAAAACCATTATGCAATAATGCATCATTGTTTTTCTTGGTCTGCATCAAATTAACCAACCTACAGGTTTAAAAACACAGAGTTTATCTCTCAGTAGTTTTCTGACTTCTCCGTCCTGCCATTGAAGTGCATTTGTTGTCCCAGCAGTTGTAGATCTTTAAAAATCAGGTCACAAATGTAGTTCCATGCTCTAAAAATGTTCTGAACAGCTGGGCACTGTAGTTTTTAAATGGGTATTACTCAAAAAGGGTGAAATGATGCATTTGTTGGGTACTATTTTCAGCTACGGATTAATGCACATGTGTTTTATTTGTGTTTTTAGGATCATGTTAATGTGGGATTAACTCAAACTGCAGTGCCCATGTTCATCGCAATTAGGAATCAGAACCAGAAGGTTTTATTGCTAAGTGGGTTTTCACAAACAAGGAATTTGACTTGCTGTTTTAGTGCAGTGAAACCGTGACATATAGTTTAAAAGTGTTGACAGTTGTAGTTAAAAAAATAAAAATAAGTGTAACAAGATAAATAAATAAGAAGCAGTGACAAAAAGTAATAGAAATATTATCCAGTGTGGAGAAATGTACAAATTACCTAAAATTGGTCCTATACAAGGTTGCATTGAATGTAATGTAAACAATGTGCAAAAGGAACATGTTACTTAGTGCAGCTCATCGATATACACAGATCAGCCACAACATTAAAAACCACCTGAATCATCGAGGATGGACAATGGACCTCTGGGGGCGTCGTGTGGCGACTGGCACCAGGACAGTGGATCCTTTGGGTCCTCTGGGTTGTGGGCATGTTCTGGCGTCTCCCATGCATGTTTGATGGGAACAGGATCTAGGAAGTTTGTCGTGTTCCTTGAGTTGTTCCTGAGCAGTTTTTGCAATGTGGTGGCGCAAATTATGGTCTGCTGTTGACGGTGTGTGCCACTTCCATGGGGTAAAACAGCCACGAGTGCCATGATCCAAGGTTTCCCAACAGAACACTGCATTGTAACATGGTGCCTATTGTTATAAGCTGTCAGTGGTTTTAATGTTTTGGCTCATCTGTAGATTTTGATTGTTTTTGAAGCTCAGAGATAGCAGGGTTTAGCTACACAGGCAGTACAATTCGTTATTGATTTTTGTCCAATAAAAATACATAAGCACATTCATCCTTTATATTTATAGCTTTTGTGTAGTTTCTCAGTTAAGAACAAACCATCTGTATCATAGTGTTAAAGTGCTGCAGTGGGAACTTCATGCTTTTTGCCAGATCTTTAACGTAGTGGAGCAAAAAGTCTCTGTACATACTGAATGCTAAACATACAGAAGGGTGACAAACTAAAGGAAAAAACAACTTTAAATGTCTTATAGGTGATGGGTCACCTTGTGTCACCAGAACAGCTTCAGTGCTCCTTGATTCTCTAAGTCTCTGGAATTTTACTGAAAGGTTGAAGACGATTCTTCAAGAAAATATTCCCTCAGTTGTTGTTTTGTTTTCATTCAAAGGTCAAAGCACATGGAGTGTCTTACTGTGCTGGATGTAAGTAAGCCCACAAACAACACGTTTAAGAAAAAGAGAAACGTGATGCAATGCATGAGAAGGAGTCTAATTAATAATTCAGCCACCACAACACAGATTTCTTCCTTCGCTGTGCATTATCACCCCCTGAACCCCCCTTCAGCCTCCACCTTGCTGCCTCACCACACACACACACACAAACACATATTTCCACCACAACTCCTCCTGCATCGAGCAGAGGAAGCATCTCAATGGTAATTATTATGCTCGGCTGTTTGTGCACAAGGGCAGGACTGCATTTCATGTCTCCTTCGGCCGCTTGTGCCAGTTTCAGCAGATCTGTGGACGTGTTGCCGCTGTGAGGTTGTGAGTGATGGCTGTAGGCGCTCCGAGGGCTGCTGTACACATCAGCTAAGAGCGATTCAGACAATGTTAATAAGAGCAGAGCGGACTCCACAATGGACTTGATTGTAGTTCGTCTGAAGCGGCGGTCCTCTGTGCTGCATGTCGGTCTTGTGTGTGCCCATAAAAGCACTCATGCATTACAGGGGCTTGACCCAGATCACAGATAGACATAATAACGCATGACAGGTTGTCCTTTTGAAAGCCGTGTGTCCTAAAAGGCAGACTGGCCACTCACAGCCTCCATGTCTGATACCCCGATGACTATAAAGGAAGCTTTCTTTTACATTTTGCCTTATTTTTATTAAAATCTAGGAAACAAATCTACACTGTATGAGGATGCCACTTATACAGAATATTCAGTATTCATTGTAAGAAGTATTCCAAAAGTCTTATTTTACGCACATATCCTCTTACACAATATAAATTTCTGATCTCTAGAAACTAATATTGTCAAGTAAGCATACCCAAGTGTGAAAAGTCATGCACCATCAGTTTTTATTGGCATAGATAGTGCATGCAAGAGAATGGCCTCATATTTTTATATGTGCAGGCCGTGTGGCTCTGACGATGGGTGTGTAAACATTATTTTCACAAAAATCCCAGCCAAGACCTTTTTCCAGTTACAAGATGCTCTAAAAATACACCGGGGTTGTGCTCACACACCAGGATGTCAACTTAAGCACAGTTTCCATGGCATCTGTGAGCATATTCAGATTATATTTATCCATTATACATGGGGACGTGTGAGCATGACATTAAAGATGCATATGAACAGCTCATCCCAAAGACTTTAAAGGCGCTCCTCGCCAAACAAACAAAGATAATGTATTATTCAGACAATCTCATGTTGTGAAACTGTACCGCAAATTCCTCTGCTTTGAGTTATTCGGAGTTAATGAGGCTGAATTTATCCTCCGAGTGGTGTCATCTGAAGGACACGTACTCCATGTGGAGAGGCAGATCATCCTGGTAGAGCATTTACATTTTTACAGTAAGCGAACGTAGCCTTGGGAACCGTAATCCAACAATTTGGCTGCTCTGATGATCTTGAGTCAACAGGAATTTATTTATTTTCATTTAGTGCAGCTAATGTCGGGCATTTGTGCAGGAGAAATGTCAGCAGCGACAGCTGGGCTGCAGAGCAACTGGACAACTACTCAGCCTGTCTGGAGCAACAGTGAGCACGCTGAGCAGGGAAAAGTGTTCAGCTAAAGTGAAGTTATTTAAAACGCAGACCTGTGAAAGGCTGAGGCTGAAGCTACAGCTTAAATAAACAGGGGTATAGACCATATGCAAGCAAATGAGGAAAACATCTCCATCAGTTTGACAGCAGCTAGAGAAATACTGCAAATACAGAAAATACACCCGAATGCAGAAATAAATTACAAAACAGCTGAATTCAGTTTTTCTAAATCAGATTGCATGACTCAGTTGTTTTGCACCATTATTAAGATTGGTTAAAGCTTGTAAACAGGAAAAGTCTAATAATATCAAAACAGTAACATCTAAATTGGGGGTGTCGTGATTAAAATGCAGCTCTGTGAAACGCTGAGGCTGAGCAGCAAGACTGCGGCTCACATAAACACATGGAAATAGAAGAAGAAAAAACGCTGGCAAATGAAGAAAACATCTTCATCAAATTGACAGCATGTGCACAGCATTTAGAAAAAAATGCTGCAAAATGAGAAAACACTGTAATATAAACGGCACCTCCGAACACGGAAACAAGCTGCAAATATGGAAAACGCATCCACGCATGGAAACACTGCAGGAACATAGAAATGAGCCACAAAACTGGTGAATTCACTGGAATGAAAGTAAGCTTTTTGATTGTGATTCTGTACCATTATTTTAATTAGAGTTTAGTTAGAGTTAGGGTTAGAGATGTTGTGATATACCAGTATTGACTATTTAATGAAAACTATATGATAATACTGATGTCATGATGATATTGCAATGCAGCACCAGTAACTATCTGGTTAACACTTTATCATAGTAGGTGATGGTATTGGACCTTAATGCATGAAATGGAAAAAGAAGATGCAGTAACAAGCAGGAACTTAGAATCACAGTGGCTCAATCCCCACCTCCACATTCACACTTTGAAGCGTGTTCATGCTAAGTGCATGAAGACCGTCCCTCAAATCGTCAATAGCATGAGGGCTCTGATGTGTCCTTTAATGCTATTATTCATGGTTTCTGTGAGTTTGCATATCAGCAGACTTTCCTGAGGGACTTTCTCATAGTTCAAAGCGAAATCTGTGACGTCTAAATGTGGTTGTTCACAAAGAAATCCACTAGGAGGTTTATCAGTAGGAGACACCATCAAGATATCACTGCTGTGGTTATTTATAGTATGTGAGTAGAATTGTTTGTATTTTCAATCAAACATGGGATTTACAGATATTCCTGGCTCTCCTGACTTTTGCTGCTTTGCATATAAACGCTAATGTTTAACAATTCACTTTTCTTCCTTTTACACTATTTCAAACCCTCATTATCTTATAAACACTACAGCTGTGACGTCAGCTCAGTGTGTGAGGGTTCACTGCTAAGGCTTTAGGGTGGAGGCTGGGACTGGGGGAGTGTGTGGCTACTGAGGCTGAAGAATTAAATCGATTTTAAAATCAAAATTTGAAACAATGCAATTAGTCACAAAGACTCCAATTTGGAATGAGAGTTGTTTATGTTTCCCATTGATTAATGTAGAGGCTACTACATGGTTCATCATGCACGCTTTGTTTTGACTGACATAAGCCCAGTGTCATTATTCAGTAGCCACACTTCGTACATTTTGCAGGACTTCTTACACCGATCAGGCATAACATTATGACCACCTGCCTAATATTGTGTTGGTCCCCCTTATGTGGTCCAAAATGCTCAAGACAAGAGGACCTCTCAGGGTGTCCTATGGGGTCTGGAACCAGGACGTTGGCAATTGATCCTTTGGGGACTCTGGCTTGTGCAGTGTGGCCTCTGTCAATCCAACTTGTTCCACTGCATCCTGTTGATGCTTGATCAGAATGGGGTCTACGAAGTTTGGAGATCAAATCAACATCTCGGACCATTGTCATGTTCCTCAAGATGTTCCCAATTGTTTGATGTTTTTGCCATGTGGTGGGGTGCATTTTCCTGCAGGGGGTAGGACAGTGACATTTGGGATTACCATTTGCATGAGGGAGTGTGCTTGTTCTGGGACAATGTTTATGTGGGTGTCTAAGTCTCATCAACATGGATGTTTAAATCCAAGGTTTTCCAGCAGAACACCACATAGTACCAATATGATCAATGTTATTCACTTCACCTGTCAGTGATCATGATGTTGTGGCTGATCGGTGTACAGAGTTACACTGTTCTGTGAAAGGTCTCCCATCCTCCTTGTGAGACAGTCACACTTTTGATGGCATCACATGTGGTAATGATCCATCACATATTTTAAATCTATTACACAGTGAATATTGAACTGTAGCTTGACTTTTTTTTTAAATAAACATCATCCCAAAAAACAGCTACTACTGTTATGCAAAAACATGTCAGAGGAGATGACGAACAAGAGCATGATACTTTACAAATCCACAAATATCTCAATAATCTCATTATTTTGGTCACAATAATCATGTAGAGAAAATCTAATATCCTGACAGTCATAATCTGAATCATGCAATCAGAATGCTTTGGTATTTTCCAACACTGGCACAAAGTCAACTTCAGTAACTCACCATTTATCGTCTCTTTGGAATCTTTAGTATTAGTTGTGTTTTCTGTATCTGCAGCATTTTTTTATATTTGCTCCCGTTCCATCACTTTGCAGGATGTTTTCCCCCCCCCTAAATGTCTGATTAAGTTGCACTGAGCTCCCAGGGCCTCTCTGTAGTTTCAAAGAGGCCTTATAATTAAGTTATAACAGTGCAATAGATAGAACATTATGAAGAATCAATAACATGAAGGATACAGCAGTCGAAGGAGTCGTTCCCTGTTCTTATCTGGTGCATGTAAACGCACCGGGACAATGAATCCACGACGTTCTCTAATGTTCCAGCTGAATCTACAGTACGCGCTGGTTAGTATTCATCTCTCTCCATAATCTAGTCTGTTAACGTTTCTGGCTGTCTCCTGGAGCATTTAACCTTGTCAGAGATAGGCTGGGATCCATTAAGATTTCCTGAAAGGGTTGAGCATTACGGGCTCATTTAGAATGACTTCCATTTTTAATAAACTGCTCACAGCCCCGCAGATCAAATACCGAGGAGGTGCACTTAACAATGCTGGAGAGATAGATATGCCTCATAATTTATGTTACACAAAAGCTTGAGAAATCATACCAACGCGCCCGCAATGATTTCTCCCCCTTTCGGTTTTGTTCTGCCTCTTCCTCGTCTTTGTGGAGTCTCTTTTCACTCCGCCTGCTTTCAGTTGGAGGCATGTTTTAAAAAGCTGCCACGTCATCTTTTCAGGTTTGAGCTCTGCTGTGATTTTTTTTTTATACGTTGCAATAATGTTTACCTTTTTTTTAACAGACTTGGATTATTTGTTTGTTCGAGGCCTCCCCGCTGCCAGCTGGATCTCTAACAGGCTCGTTAAAGAGTATCACTGGCAGAGAAACCGTCCTGTGATGTTACGTTTTTTTTACACCCCCACTTAATATTGCAGCGGTTTTTCCCTTCATGTCGCCACGCAATCGTGACTAAAGATGGACGTGTGCGGAAAGGTAATGATAGCATCTGAGCCCAAGCAGAAATGATGAGATGAGAATAGAGCGGACGGGGTTAACGGAGAGGGAGAGGGGTGAGGG
>OMNN01024946.1:0-13162 GCA_900302755.1 Chromis chromis
AAATTGTAAATTGTTGTGCAAATGAAATTTGAATGAAACCAGTTCTGTCAACATCAGCATCACTGGCTGATGTTAACAGAACTGGTTTCATTCCAATTTCATTTGCACAACAAATTTTTGCACTCGTATTTCATTCATATTTTTTGTGTACATACTATTTTATTACCTAATTATTGTTATTTTGTGTACATACATATTTTAATTACTCAGTTTGCTGCTATTTTTTCTATGTACATACTTATTTTATTACTTAACTATTTTTATTGTTTTTTTTCTTGCACTTCTGCTAAATCTTCTCGTGCTGCTGTAACGGTTGGAATTTCCCCCAGTGGGGGATCAATAAAGGAATATTCTGCTCTATTCTATTATACCAACTGGGAAGCATGATTTTACGGTTTGGAGTTGCTTTGCTGCCTGGTATTTGCAATCACTGATTCAACCCTGAATTCTACTGTCAGTTAAAGTTAAAACAGGAATAGAACTTCTAACAGGATAATGATCCACTTGGAAATCCACCACAGAGTGCATCAAAAACAAGCAACTGAGGGTTATAGAGTGGTCGAGTCGAAGCCCAGATTTGAATACCATTAAAAATGTTGTGGGAAGTATGGGCAATATGTGCAAGAAAATTCTCAAATGTTTTGCAATTGAAGGAATTTTGCATGGAAGAGTCGTCAAAAATGTCATCAAACTGATGGCAGGGACTAAATTTAAGATGCAAGAGAAAGGATGCATTACATCTCTTGATATTCTCTTGAATTAATGACTAAAAAAGTATTTTTTCCTTGTGGTGTTGTTTAAGTATATGACCCTTTATCTGCAAAGAGGATCAAATTTACTCATCCAAATACGTCAAAGAAGCCAATCATTTCCATGTACTGACATTTTCTTACAGCTCTGCCTCTCAGCCCTGTTAAATATGGTCAGTGGGTGTTTTTCATTTTGAGTGCAGACAACATGTTTGCCACCTTTGAGGTTTATGTCAGAGCTGGGGGCGGGCTCAGGTGGTAGTGTGCATTATCTACAAATGTAAGGTTGGCCAATCCACACGTCGCTTTGGATAACAGCCAAATGAAATTGTAGAATTGTAGCTGTAGATATTCAGAACTGCTCAGGAAAGTTTACTGGTGACATGTACATTCTTTGAAGACAAGCTAAAACAAGCTTGTTTCTTTCATATTATTAATTTGATTAGAATTAGTAAAAGACCTCAAAGTGCCCTGTGCAGTTTCTGACCTTAATAGCACCTATAGGAACATTTTTACAAATGTGTCTCAGTTTGTCCTATGTTTTAAATTTTTTTTTGGAATCACATGCATGAGGATACATGTACAATACACATACCTGCTGTCATTTTCAGGCTAATACAAATACAATAATAGTAATACAGTACAAGTAATACAAATTCGACAAAGCGAAGGATCTTTTTGACTCCGGCACTTGTAGTCCATCCTAAAGTCTGGGCTCATTGGACACAATTACAGAAGAGCAGGTTAGTTGTCTGAGTAATAAAGGGCAGGAACAACATAAAAAGTAAGTGACTCAGCCCCAGAAATATGAGATTTGTTATCGAAGCTTGCTGCTGTCACGTTATTGTTTGTGAAAAGATATTAGCTCAAAAAATGCTTTGAGGAGACCTGTTGGTGTTCATTTCTAGAAAACAGGAAGCACTGGTTAAGCTCTGGACTACGGATCAGAGGGTCAGAGGATCGAACACCCATTGTGGCCATTGTTGGATCCTTGAGCAAGGCCCTTAACAATTCCTGCTCCAGGGGTGCCGTAACGTGGCTGACCCTGCACCCTAACTTTTGTTTACAGGAAAAGTCCACAGGGATTGTTTTTCTTATTTATTTATTTTCTAATTATTTATTTTTTTACAATTGAATCCATCAAATGATAACAGGACAACATGATACAATGTGAAAGGAGACTCTTGCAGGGATGAATCTACAAAAAAATATCACTCGATCTTACTGCAGCTTTATAGTGATTTTTTTTTTACCTCTACTATGGATGTGTGAAGTAGTAATTGTTTGCAGACAAGTTTTCCATAACAACTTGTGACCAAAAAAAAATCAGTTTTTGCAGGGTTAAGGGCAACATTAAATTCTCTGTGCCAGGTCTGTTGAAATTCATGAAACAGGTTTGGCACAGAGAATTAAATTTCACCAACATCCTGTTAAAACTTGCATTCCCCACTAGGAAATGTTTTTAATTCAACATTAAGAACAATCTTAATGATCTTAATGGCACGATCATACCAGCTGTGCTAGAACCAAATAGAATAATTGTTGTAGCTTTATGTTTCCAAATAAACAGAAAATAATAGTTTGAAGTTTTGCTATGGAAGAAAGAAAAGAAAATAGAAAGAAACCTTAATCCAAAACCACAGTCATTGGGATGTTGCTATACATGCTACATATGCTACCATCATATTTGATTATGTAAGTACAGAAACATGACATGACCCCAAGCTGAACCATCCATTCTGAAACAGGCGGTGCTTTTGCGTACTCTAGATGCAGGCCGTGTGAGTTTGTGTGTGGGAGTTGCAGGAATGTGTGCTTAGATGTTGTCTGTTTGTTTGTGTGTATTAGTACATAAATCATACAGTAGGTGTTTGCGTGCAGATGTACACGCATGCAAGGCAACGTCAACAGCGTACGTGTCCAAATGATAATTAAACAGGACTGAACACTTGTCGATCAATTAAGAGAACATGGCCAGAGGTCATATAAAGGTTACAGGTGAAAGTGTATCAGCCTGAGGGTCCTGCTGGATCCGCTTTGCATGTGAATATCTGTATGCAACAAAACTGTAATGTCAGCAAAAAAAAATTATCCAAAGGGATTTCTTTTAAATATTCCTCACCCAGTTAAAGTCTGTCAATCATTATTACCTTTTGCTGAAGATGTAAAGTGCAGGTATACATTCATGTAACCCTTAAATGCAGCAAACTAAAAAGAGAGTTCAAATAGAATATGTTACTTTAAGACCCCTAAACCTGGGGGCGCCCCAATAGCCTAACGGTTATGTCGCGTGACCCAAGTCCTAAGGCGTAGCGACTGTCCCGGGTTCGATTCTGACCTCGGGCGTTTACCGCGTGTCCTTCCCCACTCTCTCCCGTTTCTGACTCTATCCACTGTACTATCAAATAAAAGGCAAAAAATAAATCTTAAAAAAAAAATAAAAAAGATCCTTAAACCCTTAGAGACCCTTAAACCCTTAGTTCTTTCCACTGGCTGCTTACAGGGATGTTTTAGTGCACAAAACCAGGTTAATGCAATTGTGCTCTTGTTCTCTTTTTTTTCCTGCCTGCTGCAGCAAATCTCAGAGTTCAGAAAAACTGGTTCGTCCCGGTTCAGGCGGTTAGTCGATGTGTGCAATATGTGTGTTTCTGTCACAGTTTAGGGCAATAAAAAATACAGAAGCAATATGGAGCGAGAGCATATAGTACATCCTGGAGACTGTAAACCTACATAAGCATATATGACATCAATATTCCTTCTCTGTCCTTTATCTCTTACTCTTTATTCCTTCTCCGTCACCCGGTTTCACCTCCCCAGGCCCTACTCAGGCCAAACTGCTTAGCTGGCACTTTCAACCCACTGGTACATTTAACTTTAAATGACATTTAGTGACTCTGATGCAACCAGTCGTGTAGCAATAGGCGGTAAAGACCAGACTGAGGACTGTGACAGGGAATAGCTCTGACTCGGCTGTGTGACTGAGAGTTAATCAATGATTTTTCTGAGAGAGTAAGCTATCCAATGACCCACATGTAGAGCAGCATGGACTGAGCAGAGGTTGAAAAAAAAGTCTATAAGTGAGTACTGTGACATGTTCTGTAAGAAACCATATGGGACTTCCTTTGCCGTTTGATAGATGTTTGTGGGTAGAAGATCAAAGGAGATAGCTGGAAATGCACGTCATTTCTCACCAAAAACAAAAGATAGGGCTTTCCATTGAAAATTAAATTGAAACCTGTTACAGGGGTTTCCAAATTATCATTTTTTTAAAAAGCTGTTGCCTACACTTGGTGTCAGTTAATTTAATTAAGATGACATGTATTTCTCTATGGGACATTGTCTAAATGAAGCCATGACAAATTATTTTAGTTTTATTTATTATAATGATCAATATCTAATCATAGAAATCCCTAAGAATATCAATACAATTCACCAAGAAGCTCTTTTGTAGCTCTTACTTTTCGGCACACTTGCAGTGCGGCAGTTTAGATGTCAGTTTATTGGTCATTTCACCACTTTGATACGGAATAAAATATGTAAACTACTTGATGACTGCCCTGAAATGTTGTGCAAATCTTCATGGTCCCAAGAGGATGAATCCTAATAGCTTTGGTGACTTTACATCTAAATTCACCAGCAGGTTAGATGTTAAATTTGTTCAATACTTTGCTTTGTTACCACACACCTGCCAAATTAAGCAAATCCATCCGCGCAGGCAGTAAAAAATGTTTAAGTTTTAACAGCCTCATCAATTAAATTTTTTTTTCTAATCTACAACATCAAAGCAGCACAGTTTCACCTAAAACACAAGCTGAGGTTTGCATCTTGCAGTCTGGGTCTGTACTTGCAGCGTGCGCAAAACCTAGTTTGCTGAATAACGTCACGATCCCATCCTTAACACAGGTAATTCCGACCTATATGACAATCCCATAAAACAGCTGCAGCAATCAGCAGTCATTCGGTGTACTGAGATGTCCTCACACTTGGCTGAGGTGCACATTGAGACGAGATGAGTTTCATCGTTTAGTTGTTTTATTGGTTGAGAAGAAAGAAGTTTGTAAGTTGAGTCACAGTGAAGTCACCGGCAGCTTTGTCAAATAAAAAAGAGAGAGAATACCGTTTAAATAAAGTTTAGATATGGTGTCACAAGTAAGAAGCACTAGAACTGCTGAGGAATACTTAACCAATCGAACCTTTATTGATCCCCTTGTGGAAATTCCTTCTCTGCATTGACCCATCCCATTCAAAGTTAACCTTAACTATACATACTAGCAGTGGGCTGCCGTGGTGCAGCACCCAGGGAGCAGTCAGGGGTTAAGGGCCTTGCTCAAGGGCCCACAGTGGTGGTAACTGGGACAAGCGGTCGCTCTCGCTTTCCCACCTCAACCTCTTGCCAGTTCGGGGACTCGAACTGGCGACCCACCGGTTACAAGTTTGCTTCACAAACCACTAGGCCACCACTGCCACACTTCTTTAAAACTTTTAGATCATTAACTCATATTTATACTTTATTCTAAAAACTTGATTCAAGTCATGAAATTAATTGTGTTAATGTATTTTATTGATTATTTTTATTTATATGGAATGCAGAAGAATGGAAAGGTGCATTAGTTTAATGGACTGAGTCTGGTTTTATCATTATTAGAATATCCAGGGTATAATTACACCCAAAAAACACATTGAGAATCTCCATAATTCATGATGAAGGTAATATTTTCATGAATATTAATGTCATTACTGGTAGTTGTTTCAGTTTTACCAGCAGCAGTTTGACAGTAAGAGTTATAGTGGACCAAGCAAGGAAAGTTTATATTTTATATTCAATACATGCAGCAGGCATTCAGGAAAAAAAATGTCCCAGTGAAACTTTAACCCCATCAGCCTCAGCTCACCTTTGTGTTTAGCACTAATAAATGCACTACCAAATGTTATACTAACTCACATGTCTTGTGCTTATGTCCCTAAAATGATTGATAGCAGTTTTTGGGACTTATAGATTTCTGTTCATTTACACAGTTCATTTTCATCAAGTCCATAATGCCTGCAGGAATATGTGGTCAAGTTATGGTTCAGTCACTACACTTTTTGTTTTCATTACTGTATTTAACACCTATAATATTCACTACTGCTATCCGTCACCTGTATTTCAACCTCATGTGGGTTTTTTAATGTCATATCTTCGTCCCAGTGTCAGACTGATAGTTGTTGGTCGCCTGCCAAAACCGACCTGACTCACAGCAAACTGAGCAGCTTCTGCACTTTAGACCAGATTGAACTTTACATAGAAAAAACCCAAGGCCAGCGTTGTACTCCGTGTCGATTTTGCTGCCACTGTGTCATCTTTTATTGGCTGCCATAAAACATAAAACTAAACCAGAAAGATGTCATTCAATGAGTAAATGGCTCAGTGGGACAATCATTTTATGTTGTTAAGGACCGATGATGTAAAGCTCTTCACGTTGATTTAGCAGAAACCCAGCTATTTAAAAAAAGAAAAGAAACTAATACAGAAAGAAAATAGATTATTTTTCCTTTTAGTGGGAGCTTGGTAGGTGTATTTGTTTAGCAATTTGCTTGTAAAAGAGAAGTAGGGGACTAAAATTACACAATCCTCCTTCTAAATGTTTAAGTTTAAAGAATACGTAGTGAAAATGTTCCTTTTTAGTCACTTTGACATGTAAAAATAATAAAAAAGAAAGGTTTAAATATGTGTTACACGTATATGTCATTTTATGACCTATGATCTATGCCAGCCCATGGCCTATTTCAATGATGACTCATCAGTGAAGAAATGCTGGACAAGAATCTACAGACCTGCTGGTATTTTTGTGTGGGAGACACATTATACATCTTCTGTGGAATTTATAAATTGGCCTGGCTTGTGGAAACATATTCCCAAAAATTGTATTCATCCCAATTTGTTTCCATACTTAAGCTTATAAGTTCGTGTTTTCAGTGTCTTGCCTCTGTGTTTGTTTGGGAGAAACACTTCATAGTCCTAAACTATGTGAAATTTGTAAACTGGCTAATTTATGCAGCCACACGTACAAATACACTATATTGCCAAAAGTATTGGCCCACCTTTGGGATGAATTAGAGTGCAGACTGAGAGCGAGGCCTTCTGGTCCAACATCAGTACCTGACCTCACAAACGTGCTTCTGGAAGAATGGTCAAAGAGTCCCATAAACACACTCCTAAACCTTGTGGAAAGCCTTCCCAGAAGAGTTGAGGCTGTTATAGCTTCAAAGGGTGGGCCAACTCATTATTAAACCCTACGGGTTAAGAATGGGATGTCATTAAAGTTCATGTGCGTGTAAAGGCAGGCGGGCAAATACTTTTGGCAATATAGTGTATGTGAGTGAAAAGTCCAAAAAGTGTTTTCAGCATCCTGCAGTCCAGTCTGTGCTTCTGTCAACTCGCGTGATTCACACAGACATGGTTGCAGTCCAAATCAGAAGTAACTAGAGGTGACCTATTTCTGTTCTACATCTTAAAGTGATGCTTAACTAATCAGTAGTGTTGCAGTGATTGTTTTCATTTAGTCTTCTTGCAACTTTATCTTCTATCACCGCTGCTTGAGTTTCAGCTTCTTTGTGGGGGACAACATATAACCTGTATTGTAATTAGTAAACTGGTATTGCTCATTTATCCAGTCACACATGTGAACACGTGCCTAACATAACTGAGCTTTAAACTCTGTGTTTTCAGTGTCCTGCCAGTTCTTCCTGTGCTGCTGCCATCGCACGTGCTTCACAAACACTGGCAGGGTTTCAATCCAAATCACAGGTAATTGTCAATAAACTGTGTCTGTGCTCCACAAAAATAAAATGCTTAGCAGTAACTTAGCAGTGATTGTTCTCAGTTTATATGTCATGGAATAAAACCATCTAAGAAACATCGGTTTATTAAACATGATTGCATTACTTAGCAATGTAAGTCTCTTTGTGTGGGACACAGACATCCTATGTAATCTTACAAATGATCTTTGCTAATGTATCCAGTTACACATGTGAAAACATGTGCCTAACAAGTTTCATTGATCGAAAGCTGCTACCATACTTGAGGGTAAAAGTCAGAGTTTCCTGCGAGTTCTTTCTGTGCTGTTGTTGTCTCACATGTTTCACACACACTTTTAGGATTTCAGTTCATATCAGAATTGATCAGCTGTGATCTGTTTCTGCTCCACACCTAAATATGACCCCTAACTTGTCAATAATGTTGCAGTGATTGTTCTCAGTTTCAACTCACAGATGTTTATCTAAGGTAAATGAAAATATGTTATTGAAGTAAAACCATCAAAAAAACATCCAGAGCAGTTAATTAACATGGTTGCATTACTGCTGATCTATGCAAAAGTCTTCTTGCATTGCAGCTTCTATCAGTCAGTTTCGTCAGTTTCAGTTTTGCAACTTCTATCATTTCAGATGTATGTGCATCCAAACCCATGTTTGTAAATGAAGATGTGTATCTACAGCGGATCATCCACATTTGCTTCCATACTGGAGTTTTAAAGTCGGTGTTTCCTGTGAGTTCTCTCTGTGCGGCTGCTGTCTCACGTGCTTCACACACACTGGCAGGGTTTCAATTCATATCAGTGATTTACAGTGACCTTAATCTGCTCCACACCTAAATATGACACCTAACTTCAAACGTACAGGTGTTTGTCCCAGTTATATGGAAATATGTTATTAAAGTAAAACCATGCATTGCAACTTCTATCATTTCAGATGTATGTGCATCCAACCCCATGTTTGGAAATGAAGATGTGGATGTACTGCAGATCATCTAAATTTGCTTCCATACTGGAGATTCAAAGTCAGTGTTTACAGTGTTCTGCAAGTTCTTTCTGTGTTGCTGCTGTCTCACGTGCTTCACACACACTGGCAGGGTTTCAATTCATATCAGTGATTTACAGTGAAGGCTAACTTATCAGTAATGTTGCAGTGATTGTTCTCAGTTTAAACTTAGAAGTGTTTATCAGAGGAAAATGTTAATATATCACAAAATACAACCCACCAAACATCTGCAGCACTTCATTACTATGATGTGTGTCATTCCTGCACGACTTCCAGCTTTGCATAGTATCTCTTTAGGAGTATGTGCATCCAAACCCCTGTTTGTAAAAGAATAAGCATATCTGCTGCAGATTGTGCTGGAGAACCGACCACTGAAACATCAGATTAAACAGAAATTTGATGCTGCATGTTTTCTCAGACAAGAGAAACATTTATTTGCAGAATACAAGACTGATAAACTCTTTAATTAATATCCTAAACACAAGTGACACTGATAAGTCTGGCAGACATGGCTCTATGGTGGCTCAGGTAACTCAAGTGACGTCACTATTATTGTTAATATTATCATACACTAAAATTTACATGGAGTTTGAAAGACGTGAGGATTAAATCCAATTAAAAGATGCTTTTGATTGCATTTCTTTTCCTTTCACTTGTTTTTTCTGCAAAATACTTTTTAATTGTTTCAAATTGTCACACAAATAGTTTTATACATTTCGTTATCTTGTAAAATAGGAACGAAAATATTTTTAGCAGCAGTTAAGTAATCCTTTTGACTGAGAAAAAAGGCTTTCTCTCTGTTATGAAACCCATCCTAAGAATAGAGCATAATTACCCAGAGACTCACTGAGATTAAAGCAACTTTGCGGAGAAGGAGAGTGGCTGTTTCATAACTGAGCTGCACATTCAGGTTGTAGCAACAAGTTTGGTAACGTGATTACTTGAAGATTTTTGAGGAACTGTAATGCTGCCAGTAACAGTTGCTTTTAAGGTCGAGAGTGGTTTTATTGTATGTTCGTCGCGATCAAGTGCTGCATTGTTATAAAACAACTGAATAGACAAATAGCAAATTAAAATGTATGTGTATGTGTCATAAAATCTTTCATGCTAGATGGTTTTCTTTGCAATGGTTTTCTCACATGAAATGTCACATAAAGACAGAAGACTTAACTAAATTTAGGGTTTTATCAAAAAGTTTCAGGAAGTATTTCAATGTGTTTCCTCAGTTTAAAAAAGAAAGAAAGATGTAAAGTGGTTAGCAACAGCCAAAACCGTAAAAACCATATAACGGCCACCTTTTTTTAAGAGTATAATTTAGTGGCTTCACCTTTAAGTTTCTGGTTTTGTGCATGTTTCTCACAGTAACATAATGTCACGGCTTACTGGGCACCTGAACAGAGCCAACATTAATGTTCTACACTTCGCTGCTATGTCAAGTTCAAAGTCTGCTGTGAGAAAGATTTAGGCTAAAGTGACACAGACATAGATGAAAGGTCATTTATCAAAGTGTTACCGAAAATCATCAGAAATGAAAGCTGGACTAAACTGAGGGAGAGAAATTATTTTACTTGATCAACATGGGAAATTTAACACAATTTAGCAAACATGTTGAACAAAACAGTGCATGTTATCAGCTTTGTTTATAATCATATCAAACACTGCAAGACACTAAATTCCTGCACTGATCTGATAAACACTGAATTTTATCACCATTATCTGGCATTAGCTTCAGGTGCAGCAGCTCAGATGCAGATTGAAGTGATGAAAAGTCTTTTGAGAAAATCTGTAAGTGCTTTAAAGAATACATATGCAATTTTAGCTCTGCTTTAAGACACACATACAAGCCCATATGCATAATAAAGGGTCATAGGTTACTACATTTATTCATTTAGTCTATAATGTCTGTCCAGGCAGGTTGGTGACTGGAAGGCAACCAGCAGAGTAGAGCTGCTGCTCCTTTGTGCCAAAAGAGAGTTGTGGTGATTGAGCCATCTGACCAGGTTTCCTCCTGGAGGCCCTCCTTTGTAGGTTTCCCATTCCCAGGCACATCCAACATAAAGACCCCAAACACATTAAAGATTCTATCATTTAGCCTGGGAAAACCTCAAGATCTCTCCAGGAGAAGCTGGAAAATGTTGCTGAGGAGAAAAATGTCTGAACTATCTTTGGTTTGCTGCCACCCAGACTTGACTCCAGTGATACAATGTAGAAGTGGACAGATGGAAGTACTGTATGGTGTGTGAAATAAAACCAGTTTGCTGCTTGATTTATGGGATTGTTAAGTAGTTTGAACTGTTTAGAGGCAATACTAGACTGTGTTTTTAAATTCTTCTCACCTTTCTGTATTTTGGATCTGTATCTTTGGAACAGCCTCCTGTTCCTCCTCCATTGATAATTTAAAGAAAAACCTCCAGACCATCATCTTTTCAACGGCTTTTGGCTGCTTTTAATGGTCCTAATATTTCAAATTTACTTTTATTTTAGAAATTTATCCTGCAAGTTACTATCCTCTTTTGACTGTTTTAGTATTTTATTATAACTAATTATTTTTACAAGCTTTATACTGCCATAATGTTTGCACATAATTTATTGCTGCCTATCTGATAACATGTACAGCACTTTGGTCAACTCAGGTTGTTTTAAAATGAGATACGTATATAAATAATAGATTTTTAGTATTCCTCTGCTTTGCCAGTGGGTTTCAGCAACAACTTAGGAGATGAAATAAGTTCAAAAGTTTAAAACATCATTTTAAGAATTAAGCCACAGGGGCTGCTTAAAGACACTCAACAAACAGTAGTGACTTGAGCGCAAGTAGGTCACTTCCTGTGGCAGTTGGAATCGACCACATAGCAGACTGTATTCATGATATGAGTGTTCAGTAAATTCACTTTGAGGGTTTTATGCCATGCATTAAAATAAACTGCAGAAAGACATCAGCAACTAGTGAGTAGCAATGAAGAAAAAATACTGAGACATGTTTAATTGAGATATTTCTATTATGTGCATCAGTGGATGAAATGTTCTTCAGAAGCTCAGTGAGGCCCTCTACTGGGGAGACAAGTGAGCGACACCAGCTGTCTCAGAGAAATGTTTTATTGAGACTAACTGAGTGCATACAGTCATTAAAACATGAGAAATGCAATAAATAAGATGTTTAAAGGGTAATATTTATAAAAGTTATGTCAGAACCACGACTGGAATATAGTTAAGAACGAAGGGTCAGAACCAACATGGCTGCAGAGAAAAACATGAGGCTCCAGAATAACTTTATTCTGCATGAGAGCCACACATGGTAACTGTTTTTAAATTTCTTTTATGTTGTGTATACTGGTTGTTGGTTTACTCTTCAATGGAAAATGCATTTTATATTTGTTTATTTAATTTAATCTCGTTTTTTGTTGTGGCCTCGTGCTAATGAGCCTGAGAGGCTATAAAATTAGTAAGAAATGCATATTTTAAACTTGCATGTCTTTTATTTTAGTTTTCAGCTACAGAAAGAGAGAAAAAATTAAATAAGTCTTCAAAAACATCAGTATGATGTTGGGTCATTATTTCATTGGACCAGTGCAGCTACCAACCTTTTATTTAGCAGCCACACATATAAGATTTCTTATAAAGTCTATGATAATAGTGCAGGTGATCTTTTTAAATGAACCAGTGTTTCAAAAATGCAAACTCAACTTAATGCAACTATTATACACAATATAAAACAAAGAAAGACATTTACTATGCTCAGCTCTTGGACTACATGCAGCATAAAGTGCTGATCATGTGACCTGTGACTCTCTACATAAAAATCAAACCTTACTTTAGAGGCACCAAACATTATTTTAAGGAGGTATATTTAAAAGGGGCAGTCAGTAATTTATACTCCCATCTAGCGTTGAGATCATATATTGCAGTTCAAAATAAATATTACAGCTACGGTCAAGCTTCAGAAAGCCAAGATGTCCTCTACAAATTCATCCAGCCTCCCCTCCTGTGATCAGGTACGCTTGCTTAATTACTATTAATAGCATTGCCCATTCGTAAAAAATAAGAGGTGGCCCAATGAGCGGATGCACTACTAGTAGCCTAGCTTGTGGCTATGCAAGTCAAGTAGGCTAAATCGACAGGGCTACAAACGAAACGTGACGTAGCCAAGCTTCTACAGCAGTCAGACGATTGTGTAACGAAATAAACATTTTGAAGTCAAACTGTTAAATTAACCTACCTGTCCAGAAGGAAGCAAGCAAATTCGGCGTCTCTTTCAATCCCCTTTTTCTTCATCAGGTCTTTCCATCTTTGGAAGGCAGCTCCAATGTTCACTCTTTTACTGTTATGACGCCGGTTTCTTGCTCTCTGCATAATTCTTTTTCTTTTTCTTGAACATTCTTGTTCTGGTAGTTCTTTTGAGTAACTGTGGTCCTCCATGTTTCCTTCTTCAAACTTGTCAGGGCCCGGTGGAAGCAACGATATTAGTAGTGTCAAACCATTAGCACCTGTGAGATCATGTGACAACGAAAACGAGAAAGGCGGAGGAATCCTGTATGTCCCTTACCGGCCAATGTATTTCAAGATGGCGCATGGATATGGACCGTCTTCCAACGTTCATGCATATGTAAATGTAAAAT
>OMNN01024947.1:10797-24397 GCA_900302755.1 Chromis chromis
TGCGAAGAAGTGAAGGGGATGGGGAATATGGGAGGAGGCGATGATAGAATCAGAGATGTGACAATGTGCAGAAATTTAAAAGATACACTCAAACTGCCTGAATGTAATCACTATGACATCGAAACCCAGTTACATTATTAACTACTGCTAAACAGTGCATTATCTTGGAAATAAATCTGTGTAATACACGTCGTCACACAAGTATTGGCATTAATGTGAAAAGTTATTCACATTATTATTCTGGGCTGGTATTTCTTGCTTTAGGAGACTTTTCTTATTCCCCTTTTCAATAAACTGATTGGTACGATTGCTAAACTATAAGTCACTATGAATTTAAGCTGATAGTTAGCAAGCAGTGTTGAATCCAATGAACTGCTCAGGTTTATTCACTATTTGTCATAACACTAAATATGCTCGGGGATACATTAACTTTCTGAACCCCAAAATCCACTGGTGGGTTTAAAAGGCATGTTATCATCTAAAAAAAAAAAAAAAAAGTCTTTGTGACAGTTCTTGAACTGATCGTATATGATGTGCTATTCTGTTAGGAAACATAACCAAATCTAAGTTTAAAATTGTGATATTTAATCAAAATCTGCTGTTTCCACATCTAATTTAACATAAAAATCACAAAAACAAAAATAGTTTTTTCAATTATCTAATAAGATTCTCTCAAAAAACAAAGAAATCTGTGCTACTTGGTGCAAACAGGAAGTCATTAATGACTCAGCTAAGAACTGGGTTGAACTGCAGGCAGTGTATACACATCAGATAGGAGACAACTAATTAAAAATGTAAGTACTAAAATATATAGTATGTGAAGTCAATATTTTCACACCCAGTATTTATAACATCATGTGGGCACTTTAAAAAATCGGGTACATGCTAATTCCAGGTTGTTTTTGTTTTTTGTTTTAGTTTTTTTTTAAGGTGCAGAGGTGCAGAACTTTATATTGCAGTGAAAATGAGCTCACAGTGCATAAAAATCTGACAGGAGAAAAAAAAATCCCAGGAACTGCTTAGAGTTCAGAGCGTGAAGGGCATGCAGGATATGATCCTAATGCGTTAATCTCAGTCAGAAACAACTAAGAAAAGGGACATTGTAGTTCTGTAAAACACTGGACTTGAACCTCATGAGTATACTGACATTAGTACCAGTAATTTCAGTTTGTATCATATAAAGGGGTTAATCAGATGTGGTCACCCAGAGGTAATCTGAACCTCACCTTATTTTCTACCACGTGGTTTAACTCAACTTTCTTCACATGCGATGCAGGTGATCTGAGTATAGTGTCATTAATTCTGCATTCAGTGACGAGCTACACATTTTGTCAGATCCCAATACAAGAGCAGACTGCAGTTGCAGAGGTATTCATGAAATCTATCAGTGACTGTGAAATAGTTCACAAATGCAGTGAAGAACTTGAAGAGAAGGTGTACCCAGCTGTTAATATCTCTCCTGTACTGTATCGTCATTCACAATCAAAAATTCTAAACTGCCATTGTTGAAAAAGTTTTTTTTAGAAGATATTCTGGAAAACTTTAGCAGAGAAACTCTAAGCCTGTTTAGTACTCTTACTCACAATCACACCTTCTGTCTCTCTCCTCCGACTTTGAAGCTTAATTTCGTGGTCACAAACTGGATGTAGCTGAGGATTCTGCCACCAAAAACAAAGCCTCTGTCAAGTACCATATGGCAGACCATATTCATTTGTCACAAAACTGTAATTAAGATAAGCTTCCTTATCTTCGTTTATGTAGTGTCGCTTTAATACATTACCCACAATGGTGTTGTCCAAAATCAAAACACAATAGCCGACAGTAAACTGAGGTCATTGTATAAAATGGAGAAGTGAAAGTGTATTTGTGAGTACATACGTGGGCGTGTGTTTGGGAAATAACAGTTCCTTAAGGGACCGGACCCCTAAAATTCACTGTACGTGAAAGTTGCATCTTCGGTGACAACAGATGCCCCTCTCCACCCACTAGTGAGGTTTGTTCCTTTTGGCAGCCTGAGACCTTGTGTCAGCTGGGGGCGGACCCATGCTCCAAGCCAACTGGCTTGGTGGTTGACTGGTTGGGGTGCCGGTTATCAGGCAGGGAGCCCAAATTCACAGATGGAGCTAACCTCTCAGGAGGTGTTAGTGGGGGTGACAGTCTTATGGGTACCCACTGGCTGCTTGGAGTTTGCATCTCGTCTCCGAATGATGCTGTGTGGGGACTGATGCTCCTCCCTCCTCTGCTCAAATTTTACCTGAGTGGCTTCGAGTGACTGCCGAAGTAGACAGTCTGGAGAGACTGACTCATCCAAATAAGTGACTTTGTCCCAGAGGTGCTTTGCCACCTCTGTGTATCCCTCTGCTGAGGGAAGATGCTGCACAGTGGGACATGAGGAGAATGTAATCAGCAGCGAGCCTGACCTTGTTGAGCGGGGCAGTCGAGGGACTCTCTGGGGGCATCTGTGTGCCAGGGTCTTACTGTAGCTTGATATATCTGCTAGAACTTTAGTTGGTGAGGAAACTTCTTTACAACTCCTCCATTGCTCACTTCTGCCTTCTAATCCCTCCTACATCTCATAGGCAAAATGATGAAGCACCCAACAAGCTGGAGGACTGTTGAGAGGGAAGAGAGCCCACCAGAATCACAACAGCATCATATTGTTTGATTTATGGAGACTCTTTTTTCCTCACTGTTGCTTACATTTGTTGTAACATTGACTTTGCTCGAAATAAGGGGTAATCTCCATTTATCGAGGGCGGCCTTCCTGTCATGTGCTCTGGTTCTTCATCTTCCCTGATATTGTGTAGCTCCTTCTTCCCTCTCTTTATTCTCGAAGGCTGACAGTGAAGTACAGCAACTGAAAGTTGCCATTAAAATCTACAATTCTAGTGCCATACATCTTTAATCTCAGCAAAATATAAGATCATATGAGAAACGGCAAGTACGCAAACATATGTACATGTGCAGATGCTGTATAAGCATCTGCACATGTACATATGTTTATGCAGGAACAACAGAGAGGGCAGAATGCAAGGTGTGTGCTGGTTTTCATAAGGTGGAGAGAAGCACATACACCTGCAAATACAAATGGTGTGAGCAGTCAGAAGTGATTAAAGTCTCCCTAATTGCAGCCTAAAAAGGGTTCTTTGCTTTACGACAAAGCCTTCTTTTACTGTTATTGCTGAAGAAGCAAGTTCTGCCCCAAGGTGTTTGATTCCCTCTCGCTTTATACTTGCCTTTAAAACATAATGAAACAAAACAGTCGTACAAAATAGTTGTTTTTAAAGCAGCTCTGTGCAGTTACCGCTAATGCAGCTTTGTATCCAACAATAACAACACCTTATCTCAACATGAAACTTTAGAAGCCAAAATCTAAGCAGGCAGCTCCCTTGCAATGTACAACTTCTTGACAAAACAAGGACAAGTTCTAAGTGAAGCTGAAAGTCACAAAGTGGGAGCGAAAACAAAAAAAAAAGTGCAGAGAAGGTAGAAGAAGTGGCAGACTTGTAGACTGATTCATTATGTTGCATTTCTTTATGTGTTTGTTAGAAATTGTGAAATAAAGAACCTGTGTTAGCTGAGCACAGTCAACCCTGCATAGATGCAAATAGTTATCGCTCAAACCACCTCTCGCCACAACGGGGCAGACAGAAAAGTAAAAGTGCAGGAGGAAAATGTTTGAAAGACAGAATCATTGTGGTTCCATTCTGTCTCGCTAAGGCAGTTATTTAGAAAGCCTCAAGGCTGTGAAAGCTTCAAGGTTGCTACAGTGATGCTACAATGGGTGATGATTGATCGAAATAGCTGCACTAAATTGTATAATGAGTGTGAGGTGATGGGATCATGACCATGGTAAAGAGACCAGCAAGCGCTTGATTTGCCACTCTGGGAGCTTATCACTTAAAGTCATATCATCTACTGTAGAAGAAAAATCCATCCACATCAGTAATGCTCAAACAGACAGAGAGACTGAGAGAGGCAGACAGAGAACACTAATTGTGCATCTGCAGATTGTATGTGTGTACATCTAAAATGACTAATTACCACGGTTGTTAATACCCATGCAGATGATCAGACACGGTGACAATGTATCACACTATATGTCACCTCTATAACAACAGCAGAAATCATTGGGATTTTCCAGTATTATCTGAGTGTGGTATGTCCTACCAGATTACCATCTTAGACTTCAAAGACTTCCCCAGTGTTCAGGGCAGCATATGTAAAAGATTTCACGCCTTGCATGTGAAGGTGGACTCTTTACCTGTTGGCAAAAAGATAAATGTTTATGATCGGTGGTGTCATTACCATATCTGAGGCAGAGAACAATAGAATTCAATACATTATTTTTTTGTTTCAGGATGACTGCAAAATTAAAAGGTGTGAATATATATATATATATAAAAAAATGCATTTAATATTTAATATGATCTCTTTTTTTCCACAAGAGACCTGTGCATAAAAATGAACACATACTGCTTAATATGGACAGATGCACACATGCATTCACACACAAGTTGCACTTTAAGTGAAGCAACTTTGTGACTCTTGTGTAAGACAGACATATGTGACATTGACAATTCATCCAAACCTTTTAAGACTTGCATAACCTTAGACAAATCCACAGCATTTCCTCTTGTTTAGCGGCTGACCTTCGTTGTCACAACTCAGCGAAGCCTCCGCGATGAGGGGTGTACGAGCTTTGAAGCTAATTCACATTTACAGTGGATTAATTTCCACTGCAGCTCATCTGTTGTTGTTTGACAGATTCAAACAGCTACTTATTAGACGTGGCTTAAAAAAATTAATTGTATGACTGACCTATGTTGAATTTGAATGTAATGTGCAAAAAACAATGCCCTTTGTTTTCTACAGCCCATTATTCTAGGAAGTATGATTCTGAATTAATGCTATCTGATAGACAGGGTAAAAAAAACACATGAGTTGGAGCCAGAGTGTGGAGAAAGAGTGAGTGAATAAATCATTAAAACAGATTCTGAGTGAATGACAGTAAAATAAAAATAGACAGAATAGTAGAAAACAGCCAAAGATAGAAATTGAGGTTGAATAGCAGAACAGGCAAAGATCGACAGACAAAGATAGAGGCTTATAATGTAAAGATAGCAGGCAAAGGAAGATGCAGCGGGAGCATGAGACAAACGCGACAGGGAACGATAATGACAGAATGCTATCAGCATATGTGAGAAAACAGAGAGAGAAAGGAAGAGGAAGGAAACAGAGAGGCAGCAAATGCGTGAGCAAGGCACCCTCCCTCCCTCCCTCGTCGGGTGAGGAGACCAGTGTAAATGAGATCGACTCATTTCCAACACATAGACACGAGCACCCACCCCCATCTGTCTTTGACAAACACGCCCCCATACACACACATACGCGCACACAAACACACACGCACCAGCAACAACAACCCCGAGATGAAAGGAATCAATAGATTATAGCAGACATCTGAAGAGTCCAGTCTGCTCCCGGGAGGATCAACCATAATTGGTCCAGACAAACAGTCAAAGGACAACAACAATAACAAAGCCTCAATGCACAACGAATGCAGCAATTAATAAATCAGAACAGGAATAGCAAATTAAATCTATGAACAAATATCGACAGGGCTTTGAACACATCTCCATTATTTGCGGGCTATTGTTGTGGTCTGCCGGTTTCAGGGACCATGTTTGCAGCAGCATTTGCATATCTAAACGAGTGACTGTCACATATGCATGTAGGCTGGCTAGGTTTGGGTATTTGGTGTTCATTTGCTGGTTTGGAGCTTGTTAGTTAATAAACAATCCCAGGGTTTAGCTTTCAAATCAGCCTGGAGGGTGCTGATGGAATGAAAACTATGGACTTCAGAACACTACAACATGGGATTTAACTCACTTGAGCTCTTGTTTTTCACATCAGACATGTATGTAAGTGTGCCACTCTGTGTGTGAGAGTGTGTTTGTGTGTCACCTGTGGTAGATGAAGAGAGGGAAGCCCCACTGTGCCCTTTTGGATCCAAGGTGGGAGAAACGAGTATCTGGTCCATCTAATTGATTTAGTCCATCAGCAGTGTTACTGGAGGGGTGACTGAGGACTACATTTGACAGCACAGCGATCACTTAAGTCGGTGGCTCAATCAATCTCTTTAGATCTACCTGAACCCCAAAAACGATTAAACGAAGAAAAGGGAGAAAAAACAGATGGTGTTGGTGTGTGTCTGTTTGTTGTGCTGCGTTTTTTTTGGTTGTACTAAAACAGTGAGATCACAATGACAGAGTAAATTGTATTATACATTTTCTGATCATTGAGGTTTCCATGGATTCCATCTTCGAATATGTGATACACAAACCAGAGAATGAAACACTATTTTGTAGGTTAATGCGCAAACAATTTAGGAAGAGAGAGCTACTGGTATCCATCTTGGAGTCTACTAGTCTCACAGTGCCAGACTATTCTCCCTGACACAGCGCTGTGTAGAATAGTCTGGCTACACATCATTATTGTTTTGTTCTTGGAGAAAAAAACCCAATTCGTCCTGGGTTTAATCACATTTGAGTTTACACCTCCCACACACCTAGCTAACATTGTTTAGGTCCCCATTGGGATCCCAAAACAACTCTCATCGGTCAGGCCATGAACACGGGACCTTTGACGCTGGGGGTTGGCAACAGATCCTTTGGTTTCTGTGGGTTGTGCCGTGGCAATTCTGTGGATCGGGCTCATTCTGACACATCCCACAGATCCTCCATCGGATTGGGATCTGGAGAGTTTGGAGGCCAGGTCAATGCCTTGAGCTTCTTGCCCTTTTGTTAAGCAATTCCTGAGCAGTTTTCATTGTGTGGCATTATGCATTGTCCCTCTGAGGGAGACTGCTGCTTGCTATTATGGGAGTGCTCGGTCTGCAACAGTGTTTAGGTGGATGGTACATGTCAAAGTAACATCCGCACAAATGTCAGGACCCAAGGTTTGTGTGTTATTCACTTGACATGTCAGTAGTTATAATGTTGTGGCAGATCAGTGCAATTGTTCTATAATATGACAAAATCTCTCACAATTACCATGCACTACACTGCTTCTCTTGCATAGCCTCATTAGCACCTATTGTCCCTCTGCTATAGGGGAAAGAAATGTTCTGGCTTGATTGTATTTCTCTAAATCATTCACAATTATCTTGGGTGGTGCTAAGCTGCTGTGCCCCCCTTAAAATAGTGATGGGGAGTTGTATTGGTGGAACATTTGCATGTGGGGCGGTGAGTACTGGCATTAAAATGGATAATTCAGCAAAAAATAAAAAATAGCAGGGCTGTCTTAATGCACGAAACAAAACTTCATTAAAACTTGAAATTTTTGGTGCCCGGAGGATGTTGTTGTTTCTCCTATGAAGGGGATTTTCAAAATGGTAACACATAGATAATGGAAGGGGAGGAGAAACCACATGAAATGTGTGGCCAGCGGCAGGCTTATACTCACAATCTACATCTTGTGAGTCAGACAAGGAGTCTGACTCACAAGCCATACATGACCCAAAACAGCCGCATAGAGGAGTGCCTTCTTAAAAGATTTAGATTAAACATTGCATGATTATTTAGCAGTAAGCCAGTTCCACCTTTAGACTTTAAAATTAGTTCATTTTGTTGCTTAACAATCTCCATTCATCACAACACACACACAGGGCAAATCAATTAGAAATTAAATCATTTCGTGTCAGCAGGGAGAGTACGGAGGTGAAACACAAATTGACACCCTAAAGACTACAGAGACAACAAAAAAATCAAAACACGAAGACAGAGTAAAGTTTAGACAAGCATATTATGTGTCCACAGAGTCAGCGCTTCATTCATTTTCAATGGAGCTGCTCAAGGCTGTGCTTTGATATGACATTACAGATTAGACTCTTGTGTTTTTGGCCCCCTTTCTGCCTTTGTGAGAGAGCTGTTCATGTTCAAGGATAACTTACTGGAATGTCTTAAGCTGAGGGAATGACTCACAATGAGTCCCTGGATACAGAGGATGACATGACTGATTCTCCTCAGGAGATGGTCACTCATACTTATTCCACTGGTATAATGTGGTATAACCTACTGAAGACCTGGTAATTCAAAGGTGTAATTTTCAGTTAAAATAATACACTGAGTTGTGTGCACATAACATTTTCAATCAAGTTACAGTGATGACTGGTTTTAAAGATTCTGACAATGGAGGGCAGCCTACACAAAATGAAAACAAGACACTGGGTAAGAGGATATAGGACCATTCAAGTATTACCTGGTGTCGCACTCTTGCAGGTATCATCCTGCCTCTGGCCATGATGTGTTCCCATTGTCAAAATCTCATTCACAATGGGAAAAACAACAACAGCCAATCATACTGACAATTTAAAGTTTTGCTGAGAATTTGGATCATGCAGTAAAAAATTTGTAATTTCAATGAAAATTTTGACCTCCCTGCATGAAAATATTCCGCCATAACAATTCCCGCTGTCACTTTTTTGACAGGACACCATTGCTGCATCCTTGGCTTAGCTTCGCCCAATGTGGTTGTTATTGGTTTATTAAAAGACAAACAAGCCATTTTTCCCCCCATATAGCTGAATGATAACAGGTGCTAAAGACGAAATGTGAAACTAGGAGTGTGGCAGTGTGTAGTGCATTGTAATCATGAGAGACAGATTTTGTCATATAGACAAAAACACAAATCAGCCACAACAATAAAACCACTGATATGTCAGGTGAATAACATTGATTGGGCATCTGTGGAATGTGTTGGAACAAGCTTGATCCACACAGGTCCCAAGCCACAATCCACAGAACCCAAAGGATCTGCAGCCAATGTCCTGTTGCCAAAGGTCTGTGTTCATGGCTTGACCGGTTAGAGTTGTTTTGAGGGGCCCAATGGAGGCCTACACAATGTTAGTCAGGCGATTTTAATGTTGTGGCTATTCAATACATATTCATACACCTAAAGGTCTTCTTTAATGGTGAGCAGTGTCTGTTTAACTTGAATGTGATTATGATTAAGTTCAGTTGGAGTCATTACTATTAATATGAGGACAACAAACAAATGTTTAAAAAAAAAAGAAGTAATTAACAGTACATCTCTTCATTGCAAATTCCTATGTCTAATAAAGAGCGTGAAAGCGCCAAAACAGTTTCTAAATTAACCTAGTGATACCAGTGTTATAGATAAATATATTTGACTTTATGACTGAAATCCTGATTATGCTCTTGTTAATGGTGGAAATATGAGCACAGTGTGTGTCTCATGATGACAATCTGCAAATTATGCATTAAATGTGTAATGCAGAGTTTTGTTATGGCTGGTTAGAATTCCTCTAGAGTGTTTCCTTATCAGTCTGCTTATGTGCCACCGTGCACCACTGTGAATTAATTAACCGGAAGAAAGACAAAAGGGCAAATTGGTACCAAGCGCATGTATGTTAGTGCAATAATGTAAATACATCAACATTTTAGGGTGTTTTGCTAAGAAATAGTATCCTTAGATAGTGTAGTATCACTGGCTGGATTCTTCCCCCAAAAAAGACTGTGTTCATGTCTCCAGAGGCTTCTTTCAGCTGCTGCTGACACTCTGATGATCTGACTTGCACTGAACACTCACATAGCCTTAAAAAATGAATGTCATAAAATTGTTTTTCTTGCTATTACACAAGATCATCTAACGGACAGACTTGAATATCATCTCTGAGTTCTAAAAACTATTTGATACATATAACACCGCAAATTACTTCTAAATTATGTTGGCCTTGCTATTAAACTTTGATTTATGAACTTATAATCTGGGTTGAATGAGAGCAGTGAAAATCACAGTAGCTGTCTGTTGTCATGGAGGACATGAATAGTCTTTGCTGGCTGAGTATTTTAGTGTGTCCTCAAAGAGTTTTTTTTTTTTTTACCCCTGTGTGCGTGGTTAAACAAATGCTCATATACAACATGCAACCTTTGTTTTGATTCGCTTTAGACTTGGTCTCAAGATCGGCGAGGCTAATCACACAGACTAACGGGGGCATTTTCAATGATCCGGAAATATTACTTTGACGCCGTGTGAAGGTTTATAAACCTTGCCATTACAGCTTTGATATTTGCTATGATTTGTCCGGTCAGGATAATAGTAAATATAGCCTATGTAATGGAAAAGAGGGGTTAGATATAAAATCACTGATCCCTTTAACCTTTCCTATCTCTGCCAAATGACACTGATCAAGGGAAGAGACCATGAGCTTATGCATTTAAAAAGAAACGGGTTGAGAAAAATTAATATAGACAGAGCTATTTACTCATTACCCCTCTGTGCAAAGACACGCAAGCTGTTTCATGATATAACTGCCCTTAACGCTCCCTTTTACCTTCCGGTCCAATCTTCCACCTACATTGATTTACTTGCTGAGTCTCCCATCACCCCTTTCCTCCCACGACTCTACCTTCTATTCAGTCTTTTCTCAGACAGGACTTTAAAAAACTCCTCTGAAATACTAAGCAGCACTTTAAAGAAAATACTTTGCCACATTTGCCACCATGTTCCTTATTAGGCCTTGGCTTTAAGGCATTTTGTACTCCTGCATGATGGCTTGGACAGGACTCGTTATTGTTCCCATCTGACTCTAGGAGAATAGTGTAAAAAAACACAATAGTGAAAAAAACAGCTTTTACTGCAGTGTATCCAAGGGATATAATAGTGCCTGTATTCATCCCAAACCATTTGGAATGTAATGTTCGGTTAGGGAAGAGAATTCAGGGGTTCGGTACGTTCTGTGATCCAAACAATTAGTCAAAAGTCTACTTGCGTCTGCGTACTTGCACACGAGGGCTGAAAAATCCAGAGTACAAGCTAGACCCAGAACGTTTTGTTAGTGCACCATTTGTTTCTTTTTTACACCCAAGCATCCTTGACAAGGCCCCAGAAACAGCTCTAGGCTGTGTGGCGATTTTGGCATAGTGTCCAAACCATGTTACTACAACTACCGCATTCATCATGTGAGTCACATTGCCCCAAAAAATAATATTTCCCACACCCAATAAGTGGAAAAGAAGTGGAAGATACATCATAAAGAAAGTGTGGAAATAGTTTTTGGCATAAGCACCTCTGAGCAGCTTGTATTTGAATAAATGGGACAACACCTTGCAATCTGGTATTCAGTTTTTCAGCAATGTATCCATGAGCTGTGTCAGCTACAGCATGCTAGCAGGGTTAGCATTGAAAGTTGGCCAGACACTGTACATAATTTAACTATCACAGCATGTTTTAATCAGCCTTTTGCAACTTCTCTTCTCACCATGTATGGGTCAATCAGTGGGCCACCAAGTAGAGCTCACACTGAACATAAGCACAAAGCTGCTTGCTTTTGTCCAGTGGCAATTCCAAAAGGTTTATGTAGACAACATGGCTGGATCCTCAGCATCAACGAAAAGAGTGAAAGGAAGGTTATTTTGTCCATTTCTAAAGCTAAAAATTTGCTGGCAAATGTTAAAAATTAACATGTTGCACTTTATTTTATGCTTGACAGTATAAATGTTGGACTCTTTTTCTATTGACAGTATGCAGCATATGAGTGTCTATGGGTACACTGAACATACACAGACCATTCATGGAGTGGCTGCTGCACTATGCTTCTGCTATAAGAAGTGGATGTGGCTACTTCAAGTATTCTGTAAGTGGCTCGTAGGTGCTGAGAGATCCATGCTACAAATGTAAAAATAATATAAAAATAAACCAGGCATACATGAGATGTGTGTGGCTTTTTAACACATAAATGGGTCATAATATGTTTATATCTTTTGAATTAAACTACCAGTATACAGGATGTGACTACTAGTCACATCCTGTATACTGGTCTAGTCTATAGTCTAGTGTCTATAGATGTTACCACATCTATAAAAAGTATTCACCCCCTTAGAAGTGTTCCCCTTTTATTGTTGATTAACATTGAATCGTGGTCAACTTAATTTGGCTTTATTGACAGAAATTCTGTGTAGCTTTAGCTGTACACTGAGTCATCATCATGCTGGAAAACAAATCTTCTCCCAAGTCGCAGTTCTCTTGTAGACTCTAGTATTATTATAGTCTTTGCTGCATTCATTTTAACTTCTACCTTTATAAGCCTTCCAGGGCCTGCTACAGAGAAGCATCCACACATCATGATGCTGCCACCACCATGCTTCGCAGTGGGGTTGGTGTGTTTGGGATGATGTGCTTTGGTGTCTACCAAACATAGCTTCTAGTCTATATTTAGTGACTTGGCAATTTTGTTGTATCCTTCCCCTGACTCATGCCTTTTAATAACCTTTTCAAGGAGTTGCTTGGAGTGTTCTTTTGTCTTCATGTTGCAGTTATAGCCAAGAGTGCTGATTCACCAGTAACTGGACCTTCCAGATACAGGAGTCAATATACTGCAGTCACTTGGAACACATTCACTACACTCAGATCATCTCCATTGTTTGTCACTTTAGAGGGGGTTAATACTTATTTACATTTTATACGTTACATTACATTATTACATTACTTTGTAGAAATGGGTTTTCATTTTGATAAGAAAATGTTTTTTTTGTTTGTTGTTGTTGTAAATTCTAGTCAAAAAGCCAAATTTGATTGACCATGATTCACTGTTGGAAAGCACTAAAAAAGGGAAAACTTCCAAGAGGGGGGTGAATTCTTTTTTCTTGGCACTGTAACTTATTCATATTACACAAACAAAACCAAAAGTTTCACAGCACTATGCTATGTCCAAAATTTTTGATTTAAATTTAAAATATTTTCATTTTTGACAGTGAATAAAAACAATGTTAATTCAGGCATTTCTTTCGTTTTCTAATCTGTACCAATGATGAATTGAACCGTGACTTCAAAACCAAGGTACATACAGTACTGTGAATTTTGTGCATTTAATGCTACAACTTTCTACTTGCAGTAACATCTATGCTACAAATCACCTTTTGTATTTTACCCTTATTATTTCTCTCCAGCATATTTCTTCCTTTGCTGTGCGTTATTCTTTGTCTGTCACCAAGGAAGTTTGATTAAATCAATACTTTCTGCTAATAGTTGAATGAAAACGGTGCATTGATGGTGCCATGTTGAGATAACTGACCTTAAATTGCAACCTTGGCCCGACTGCATGGTCATGTGTGTGTGTGCGTTTTTCTAATAACTCTATATCTACTTAAGCTACTGAATAGCTGGGGTGGTGATAAGGGTGCAGACCGCTAAATATGCAGTTTTGTGCATTTGTGTAGGTGTATATTTGCGAGTCTAAATGTGAGTTTGGGATATTTTGAATTAAACCGAACATCCATTTTGTCACCTCAAGCTCTCTGTCTCTCCAGAGATTAATTTGTTTTTTTTCTTCCCATTACTATTATGTATTTTCTAAGGGCTTTTTCTGTTTCAGGATTAACTGCAAATGTGTTTACAGTTAGATTAGCTATCCTGTCACATTTGTTCTCTGTGATTCAGTGGCTTACTGTGTGTGTGTGTGTGTGTGTGTGTGTGTGTGTGTGTGTGTGTGTGTGTGTGTGTGTGTGTGTGTGTGTGTGTGTGTGTGTGTGTGTGTCTGTGTGTGTGTGTGTGTGTGTGCTGGAACATGCAGCCCGAG
>OMNN01024948.1:0-22319 GCA_900302755.1 Chromis chromis
CCCAACATTAACACATGGAAATAAAAAAGCTTGTTTCTTTTCTTAAAAAAAAATAAAAATCTTGTGAAAACCCATTCTCCGACTCCAAACACCCTTTTTAGTTTTTGGCCTTCTGAGCCAAATTTAATAATTTTTGCCATTCCCTCTAATCTTCACCAATCCTTTTCTCTGGATTGGATTGAAGTCTGTCCTGAACAAACAAAGAATCTTTATTTTTCAAAAATGAATATCTCCACCAGTTCAGTTTCCAAATTCCAAGTCTACTTATCAATTTTTTATTCTGTATTAATTTAGCTCTATTATATTTTGAGTTATCTGGTAGTCCATAAAAAACTGACGGTCACAGATCCTGCTAAATATAGCTTTGCAGCTGCAGAACACTTTATAATTCAATTCAATTTAATTCAATTCACTTCAGTTTTATTTATATAGCACCAATTCACAACATATGTTATCTAATAGCACTTATTAGATGGTGAAGACCTTACAGATATTAAACAGAGTAACCAACAATCCAAAGTTCCCTTTGAGCAGGCCACCAGTGACAGTGGGAAGGACTCAAAAAGCCTCCCCTTTAACAGGAAGGACAAAAAAACTCAGACAGAAACAGGCTCAGGGAAGGTGGCCATCTGTCTCGACTGGTTAGGGTTAGAGTGGGAATGAGTGGTTAGGGTGGGAGGATAGCAGATGGAGAACAGATAAACAATACATAAGAGAGCAATGAACATTAGGGGATTAGTTAAGCCAGTGACTGTAGATCAGAGACATGTAGCTCTAGATCCAGAGATTCCTACAAAGAGAACAAAGCGCAAACTACATGGAAGACACAAAGTTAGTGACATGTAATGATGGTGTATAACTGTATGGACAAGAGAGAGAGGAGAGTAGGGGAGAGGTGCTCAGTGCATTATGGGAAGTCCGCCAGCAGTCTAAACCCATAGCAGCATAACTAAAGGACAGCTCAGGTGACCTAAACCAGCCCTAACTATAAGCTTTACCAAAGAGGAAAGTTTTAAGCCTAATCTTAAAAGTAGAGAGGGTGTCTGTCTCCTGAACCCAAACTTGGAGCTGATTCCACAACAGAGGAGCTGATAACTGAAGGCTTTGCCTCCCATTCTACTTGTGAAAACTCAAGGAACTACAAGTAAACCTGCAGTCTCAGAGCGAAGGGCTCTGTTAGGATGATAAGGTACAATAAGATCTTAAGGATAATATGGAGCTTGGTCATTAACAGTTTTGTATGTGAGAAGCAGGATTTTAAATCCTATCCTGGATTTTACAGGGAGCCAGTGAAGAGAAGCTAATATGGGAAAAATATGATCTCTCTTTCTTGTTCCTATTGGAACTCTGGCTGCAGCATTTTGTATTCGCAGGAGGTTTTTAAGAGAATTATTATAGATAATAAATAAGTTAAATATTATTATTTTGGTTCAAATGTGTGAGGCGATACCAAACCACCGTTCCCTATAACAAAGAGTCAGCTGAACCAGTGTGAGTGTTACTACAAAGCTCTAGTCATTCCAGTTGTGTTCACTATAGCTCCTGTGTCATTAGATTAACCATCTAATGCTCACATGTGTTGTACCTGCTCATTGCAGCATGATTTAATGGGTAATCAATACAGATCTGTGTTAAGTTAAAACCAGATTACTTTTATTTGGAGCTTTGTGTTGTTCTGAGAGACAGATGTGTGCATGTTGCAGATCCAGATGTTATCTGACTGCTGTGAGTTTCCAGGACTGTTGCTTTGAATGCTTTGAATAGATGATAAACTTTGCTGCAATGTTCCAGAAAGTTTGATTTAAGCTGAACCCTGAGTAACGAAGTACAATTGCTGTGAGCCCCAGAATTGTATCTAAGTTTTGAACATATAGTGAACTTTGCTGTGCTGTCCCAGAAAGCTTCATACTATATGACACTGAAGAATTTGCCTGCACCAGAGTTGTAGTAGCCTAATAAATTAAGCCCTGATTATTTTTCTGCTCAAATGGGGTTAAGATTACTCTATGCAGAATTATTACACAATCCAAAGGATATTCGACCAGCGAAATATTTACATTAGAAAAATATAATAATGCAGCTTAAGAAACGCCTCTGGCTGCAGAAAAGAAGAGCATCAGATAGGATCAGGGAAATTATTTAATTAGGAAGAAAATCCAGGAAGAGGAGGTCTACTTAGGTGGAGGGTGTGGCCTGTTCGAGCCGGTTTGAGCCTGTTTGGAAGCATGCGGTTAGTCCAGGTGAGATGAGTTGCATAGTCTCTTTTTGGTTTCATGGCTACTTAGTTTCTGAGTTTGCTGAATCTGTCTAGCCTCCTGGAGGTGTCGTGGGACTAACTAGACGAAACACAGTTGAAGGGAGGTTCCCACCTGATGACCCCAGAGACATGGTAGCAATCACCGCTCATTGGCTTACATAGGGAAAGCTGCAAGTGTGGTGTTAAAATTAGAAGCTCTGTACTGAGTCTATTATTCTGGAGCATAGTTTACTGTGTTTGCTTTGAATTTGAATTAATGGTTATTTATAAAAGCTCGGTAGCTGGAATCAATAAAAGTTAGGGACCAAAATGTGAACAACAATCACAACACAATCGAGGTAACTGGACTTTTTCGGTACCTTTTCGGTACATGTATTAACTGAAAACATTTAATAAACCAACAACACACTAACGACTACCACCTATGACTAACAACAACTATCAACTAATAACACAATAACAACTATCAACTATACCACAATAATAACGCACAATAACACAAGACAACACAAAACAAACAATGTGGGGGAAGATGAGTGATCATAATGAAGTTATTTAAATCAGTGTTCATAGTTCCTTTCAAATGATTGTACATCGAAACAATGGTTAAATCCAGAATGGTCCAATAATTGTCTCTTTGTCCTTCTATGAGTCTGGTGTTCCTTGTGGCCTGGTTGGTGTGAGTGGAATCCTTTTGAAGTTGTTATGAAGATTTCTGATCCCCTGGCTGGAGGTCTGTGCTGTGAAATTCTTTGACAGTCTGTTGAAGAATATGGTGTCAGTCCTTCATTGAGCTCCGTCGATAAATTTTTGTTAAAACTGCTAACATTTATTTACACCTGACTCACAAAATTTTAGTGACACCTACCATAATGAGTAACCAAATCACTCCCCCTTACCCATGGGAGAATATGAAAACCTGGCTGAGTATCCTGACAGGCAACGTCCTGCCAGGCTATGAAGAGAAACAACAAACTATGAATCCAGAGGAGTTCAGTCTGAATTATGACTAAGTAAGTAGGTATGGAATGACCCAATATGTGTATGAATATGCAGGGTGATTAGGTAAGGTTAGTCTATTTTGTGTCTGTGACATTTTTAATTTAATTTTCGCATTTTTAAATTCATGTCCTCTACACATTTTGAGGCTACAGCTGTCACCATTTACCATTTACCATGGTTACAGTTGTTATTCTTAACTATCATAAGGTTAATGGAAAAGGCATCATGTCCATGCCCTCTGTTCTGCAGTGATACAACTACAGTCCCTACTTAGTAAATAGCTTACTTTCATTCATTTATCTCAGGCGATTAGGAGTTGAGTTTTCAAATACCTTTTGACAGTTCTACACTATCTCTTCCATCCTCATTAGAACGTCATCCAGATGTCGGATGATGACGTGCCGTATCACCCCCTGCGCAACCCTCCCTCTCTCCTCACAGACACCTGATGAAGAACTCGAGGACAAGCCAGTGTCAACAAGGCGACTCCATCGCCATAACATCATGCGAACTCTGTGTTGTTTTTGAGATGGCGGCAAACCACGAGACTCTCGGGCTTACACACACACAGCACCCAAGGACATCATGTTTGACACACGACACTGACCAAATGCCCTCTGATGCTTTTGTCATGAATTGTTGTCATAAAACTGTACGTGTCTCTTATTTCGTTTGATTCTCTGGAATTCAAATGACAATAAAGCTTTCATTCATTCATTCATTCATTCATGTTACTGAGGCGTGGTCGATCTGTCAGATTTGACAGGTCGACCACGCCTCCTGCTGTCTGATCGCCCCCACTCCAAGACGGCGCTCCAGGTGTGGGACAGGTTGTAGGCTCCCTCATCTCTGTTCATTGTCCTGGGGGCACGTTTCCTGATCTCCACCATTTCCATAATCCAATGTCGGAACTGATTTTCTTTGGCGCGGATGACTCTGGCCTCCTCCCAGTTTAGGATCCATCGAAACTGTCAAAAGGTATTTGAAAACTCAACTCCTAATCGCCTGAGATAAATGAATTAAAGTAAGCTAATTGGTCAAATAAAAGGCGAAATGAACTTCTTTACATTAGTAAATACACTTAGCTTTTTCTATGTCCAAATTCTGTCTGTTTAAACAGGACCACCGTCTCTCTTTCGATACTGTTAATCTAGAATTAGCCTTAGGAGTTACCTGTTCCCTCCATCAAATACTATTTTCTGTCTGGGTTAGCTTAAACAACATTAATACAGTGATATTTTTCATGTTTACATGTTTATATTCAGACGTCTGTCAGACTGGATTGTACCAGGACTCGAAGACATCCATAGACTGACAGACCCTTATTTCTGGAAGGGCGAATTTCTCAGGAAAATAATCCTTTGCATTAATCTGATAATTCCTAAAGGTTATCAGTATCAACCATAGTAGAATTACTGGTCACCCGGCTCTGTGCTCTTTCTCCAAATGTGTGGAGAGAATGTTGAGCTGGTGTGGGTTGAAAGGGGTGAGGATCTGACAAACTGGCTGATTCTTTCCCTGTCACAGCAGTAGACTAGCATGCACATTTATCCCAACTGTTCTCTGTCTTGGTGAGAGTGCTCTGGGGTTCGTCACCATCACTGGGCCTGCAACTAGACTCATGGGCTGTGAACACAGCATCTAAATCCTGATGGCCTCTGCAGGTTCTGCCTGTCCTGGCCCCCACTACAGGAACAGTTTGGATGTGCTCCTACCTACATCAGGTGCTCATGGATGCTCCGGTGGCCTGGGACAGGACCTCCTGCCATATCAATTTGCTGTAGTTGTGATTTAATTAGAAGGTGCTGCACCATCACTGTTGTGTCACGTGCACTTGATGTTAGGTCAAACAACAACTCGGTAGTAGCTTACCTCAGGAGACAGGGGGGCTTGAGGTTCCCTGGCCTGCGGCATGGGTAGATCACATCTCTGTTCATTAGGGCCCTGCCGTCTGCCAGGGACAATCTATGTGGGGCAGGCTGGACATAGCTGAACAGATCTGGCACCACGTTGGCCCTGTAGCTGTCTGTTGGTGAGCAGGGAGTATGCTCACTGTGCTTTGGCTCCATCTAACAGTGGCATTGCCCCTTTTTTGGCTGACACCTTCACCCATCCGGTGTGGTCCCACAGTCTGTTTTAGACCTTTCATCCATGAGGCTGTTGGTCTCATGCCCCACACACTCCAGATGCAGTGCCTGTCGGTTTGAGTTGTGGCACTTGGCTGGGATTGCAATACCTGTGCCAATCTGAGCAATCATTCTGTCACTTGCCTCTGGAAAAGAGTCAGGGATCTTAATGTGCTGCCAGTGCACCCATCCTGCATGTTGGCTAGGGAGGACAGGGGTTCAGTGGCCAAACATTTCCTGTTATCCACACTCACTCCTTGCTCATTTAGATTTGGAGTGATTCAGTTCCCCCACCTTACAGCAGAAGATAGGGGAGTTGTTGTTCACACGTTCTGCCCTGTATGGCCACTCTGGTGCTACATGGACAGCATAGCAGATTTGAAGTGGTCCAGCCAGTTGCTTATCTTTATCTGGTTACAAGTCCAGGACATGTTCCCCTCCGTACTTGTTGGCCACAGATCATTCACCTGTAGGGGTGATTGTGGCCTAAACTGTGTGAGAGTTAGAGATGGCAAAGACGCTGCAATTTTACCTTCTGAGGTAGGCGTGCAACCTTAGGACCCCCAAGCATGTTGGAGGGTGAGGCACATAAGAAATAGGAATAGTAGTTACTGAAAATAACTCTAGTTCTATGAGTATGTGCATAGCCCTCTAACTTCAGGCCCAACTGGCCCTGTGCCAGTGTGTGTTGCTGAGTTCACAAGGAAGACAAGCGGCGTACGCATTGGGGTTTTGTAGGGGACCGCACTGTTTCAGGGTACCAAAGCGGATCCTCAGTGGAGATGACCACTAGTGAAGCCTATTAGAGGGCTTTGCACATACATAGAACAGGAGTTACTTCCAGTAACTAATATTTTAAGCTAACACTACTTGTTGCTGCAGCTTCCAACATTGCACTGATGTGCTACCTCTTTGTATTTGGTATTACTTCTCTCAGCGGAAACCTTGTAGCTGCTCTGGATTCTTTGAGACCTTTTTCAATTAACAGGTTATTTCTGTGAGGTATCACTGACTCACCTATGCTCCTCTAAGTTCAAAGTTTAAATTATTAGTACTTCCTTCAGAAACACTTCTCATTTTAAGCCAAAGTGCCTTTACTTCATTCATTAGCTGGTCATTTATGGCTAAAAAGCCTTAAAAAAATTCAGTAAAACTCACCACCAATTAGCATGACGCAAATCGAGAAGATCTTCTCAGAATTGGTGTTTGGGGAGACATTCCCAAAGCCTACGCTGGTCAGACTACTGAAGGTGAAGTAGAGAGCTGTGACATATTTATCTCTAATGGAAGGACCCGACCCAATGATGGATTCATTGTATGGTTTCCCCAGCTGGTCACCCAGATTGTCCAACCAACCGATTCCAGCTGATGTTGACCGCTCCACATTACCGATGGCATACCTAGGATAAGAAGACAAATAGTTAAAATTTTCTTTCTACAGGTTTCAGTACTCGTTTCAGTGCTTCAGAAAAACCAAATACATAAGAAAATGTACTATTCTTTCATGTTGTTATTACTAACTTCATTATCATCATTGCCATGATCATCATTACATAATTGTACGTATGTATACTATAAAAACTGTACTTGAAAGCGTCATAATCCTTCCAGTACTTCATACCACAGCATATAGACTTCCATGCATCCATTTTCTATCTTTCATATAATTTATCCTTTGTCGGGTCGTGGGGTGGCTGGAGCCTATCCCAGCTTACTCAGGGTGAAGGCAGGGTAGCCTACACCCTGGACAGGTCGTCAGGCCATCACAGGTCCAACACAGAGATAAATAACCAAGCACACCCACATTCACACCTACGGACAATATAGGATCACCAATTCACTTTAGCATGTCTTTGGACTGTGGGAGGAAGCCAGAGCACTTGCTGAAAACCCATGCAGACAGTAGGTTACATTAGATGGTTTTCAAGAATGAATAGCTCTTTTAATGTCTTGCCACAGCATCTCAATTAGATACAAGTCCAGACTTTGACTTAGCCACTTCAAAACCCTAATTTAGTTTTTTTGCTTGTGTGCTTTGGGTCATTGTCATGCTGCATAAACCATTTGTGCTTGAGCTCTAGGTCATGAACTGATGGGTGGATATTCCCCAGGAGGATTTTCTGATAGAGAGCAGAATTCATGGCTCCATGTTGTCCAGGTCCTGTGAAAGCAAAGCAGTTCCAAACTATCACACTACCACCACCATGTTTAACTTTTGGCACGATGTTTTTCTTGTTGTAGAATCATGTAGACAGACCTTAACTGAGGCAGGTGAGGTCTGCAGTTCTTTTGATGTTCGTCTGGGTTATTTTGTGACCTCCTGGATGAGATGTCGATGCGCTCTTGGAGATACACTATATTGCCAAAAGTATTGGGACTCCCCTCCAAATAATTGAATTCAGGTGTTCCAATCACTTCCATGGTCACAGGTTTATAAAATCAAGCACCTAGGCATGCAGACTGCTTCTACAAATTTCCTCGATAGCAAATATTCCACGGTCTACTGTTAGTGGTATTATAACAAAGTAGAAGCAATTGGAAACAACAGCAATGCAGCCATCAAGTGGGAGGCTGCATAAAATCACAGAGCAGGGTCAGCAAATGCTGAGGAGCACAGGACGCAGAAGTAGGCAACTTTCTGCAGAGTCAATATCTACAGACCTCCAAACTCTGTGTGGCCTTCAGATTAGCTCAAGAACAGTGTGTAGAGAGCTTCATGGAATGGGTTTCCAGCTGCATCCAAGCCTTACATCACCAAGTGCAATGCAAAGCGTTGGATGCAGCGGTGTAAAGCTCGCCGCCACTGGACTCCAGAGAAGTGGAGACGTGTTCTCTGGAGTGACCAATCACGCTTCTCTGTCTGGCAATCCGATGGATGAGTCTAGGTTTGGCGGTTGCCAGGAGAACGGTACTTACCTGATTGGAATGTGCTGAGTGTAAAGTTTGGTGGAGGGGGGATTATGGTGTGGGCTTGTTTTTCAGGGGTTGGGCTTGGCCCCTTAGTTCCAGTGAAAGGAAATCTTAATGCTTCAGCATACCAAGACATTTTGGACAATTTCATGCTCCCAACTTTGTGGGAACAGTTTGGGGATGGCCCCTTCCTGTTTCAACATGACTGCCACCAGTGCACAAAGTTAGGTCAATAAAGACGCGGATGAGAGAGTTTGGTGTGGAGGAACTTGACTGGCCTGCACATAGTCCTGACCTCAAACCGAAAGAACACCTTTGGGATGAATTCGAGTGGAGACTGAGAGCCAGGCCTTCTTGTCCAACATCAGTGCCTGACCTCACAAATGCGCTTCTGGAAGAATGGTCAAAAATTCCCATAAACACACTCCTAAACCTTGTGGAGAGCCTTCCCAGAAGAGTTGAGGCTGTTATAGCTGCATAGGGTGGGTCAACTCCATATTAAATCCTGTGGATTAAGAAGATTCAAAGGTTCAAGGTTCAAAAGGTTTAATTGTCATTTCAACAACAATGCATAGCTTATTGTGAAAGAGATAACGTTTCCTAAATCCAAATTTCAAAATAAATAGTGCAATTTACACAAGAAAAATATAAAACAGCGCCAATATATTAACATGAGTTGATTGTGTGTAGAATGGGATGTCATTAAAGTTCTTGTGTGTGTAAAGGTAGACATCTCAATACTTTTGGCAATATACTGTGTGTTGGTAGATGGCCGCCCTCCCTGAGCCTGGTTCTGTCGGAGGTTTTTTTTCCCCCCTCTCCATCCTAGGGGGCTTTTGGTTCCTTCCCACCGTTGCAGACTGCTTGCTTATAGGAAATCCAAAAGTTTTTTGGGATTGTTGGGTTTTCTGTTTTCTGTTTCCTGTATAGTTCTTCCTTATGATGATAAGCGCTATGCGATGACATGTGTTGTAAATATGCGCTATATAAATAAAATTGAATTGAATTGAATTGAATTGGTAGGCTGGTCACTCCTTGGAAGGTTCACCACTGTTCCATGTTTTCTCTCATTTGTAGATAACGGCTCTCGCTGTGGTTTGCCGCAGTCCCTGAGCCTTAGCAAGGGCTTTGTAACTCTTTCCCGACTGATGCTCTAAGGTTTCCTAAACATTCTTGTGAGTCAGGGGATGTCAAAACTTCAAAAACTTTATCTTTCATAATTGTCTGCGTGTTTTTTCCTGAAGGTCATCTGTGGTCCCATGATAGTCAGCAGGACAGTTTAGTCATTCAGAAATTACACTGAAAGATGTAGATTCTTGAAATGAAATGGTGCAAAATGTTTAATACACCCAACACTAAGGGCACAGTGACTTAAAGGTCTTATCATATTATATGTACAACACATACAAAAATACCACATGAAAAAAGATTTGTCATCACAGTCTTGTGATATTTCTTTCAGTATCTTATGAAAAGGTAAAATTTTAGTGTAAACCTAAGGTTTCTGCTGCATTAAAACTCAAAGGGGCCTGTTTTACCTAAATTAAGGAAAGCCTAATCCAAGTCTAATCTCCTCGCACCAACATACTTCTATGTGGCAACAGGTGAAAAGAGGAAGAGAGGCAAAGGTCGCTGAGAGACAGAAGAGAGTCCACCTCTGTGAAGCACCTGAAGTTTCAGAATACAATATACACTCACCGGCCACTTTATTAGGTACACCTTGCTAGGAAAAGGTTCTTTTTCTTCTTCTTCGTGGCATACTTTCAACAAGTGTTGGAAACATTCCTCAGAGGTTTTGGTCCATATTGACATGACAGCGTCATGCTGTTGCTGCAGATTTGTCGGCTGCACATCCATGATGCCAATCTCCTGTTCCACCACATCACAAAGGTGCTCTATTGGATTGAGATCTGGTGACTGTGGAGGCCATTGGAGTACAGTGAACTCATTGTCATGTTCAAGAAACCAGTTTGAGATTATTTGAGTTTTGTGACATGGTGCATTATCCTGCTGGAAATAGCATCAGAAGATGGTCCACTGTGGTCATAAAGGGATGGACATGGTCAGCAACAACACTCAGGTAGGCTGTGGCATTTAAACAATGCTAAATTGGTACTTAGGGGCCCAAAGTGTGCCAAGTAAATCCCCCACACCATTACACCACCAGCAGAAGCCTGAACCATTGATACAAGGCAGGATGGATCCATGCTTTCATGTTGTTTACGCCAAATTCTGACCCTACCATCTGAATGTCACAGCTGAAACGGAGACTTATCAAACCAGGCTGCATTTTTCCATCTTCTATTGTCCAGTTTTGGTGAGCCTGTGTGAACTGTAGCCTCAGTGTCTCGTTCTAAGCTGACAGGAGTGGCACCTGGTGTGGTCTTCTGCTGCTGTAACCCATCTTCTTCAAGGTTGGATGTGTTGTGCGTTCAGAGATGGTATTCTGCATTCCTTGGTTGTAACGAGTGGTTATTTGAGTTAGTGTTGCCTTTCTATCATCTGGAACCAGTCTGCCCATTCTCCTCTGACCTCTCACATCAACAAGGCATTTTTGCCAAAAGAAATGCCGCTCTCTGGATATTTTCTTTTTCGGACCATTCTCTGTAAACCTTGTGCGTGAAAATCCCAGTAGATCTTTCCCATTCTGATGCTCGGTTTGAACTTCAGCAAGTTGTCTTAACCACGTCTACATGCCTAAATGCATTGAGTTGCAGCCATGTGATTGGCTGATTAGCTATTTGTGACAAGAAATTGAACAGATGTACCTAATAAAGTGGCCAGCGAGTGTATATATACACAAAATGATCAACAGTGAGGCTGTCAACAGAGGAGACTACTTGTGTATAGTCCCAGTTTAGTTTAGTCTGTTGTTGAGCTCAGAGTGAGTAGGGAAGTTATGCTAGTAGTACAGGTTTTAGCTGGTGCAGACATTTTAAACATCTACACCTCCACTATGTTATTTGCTGCACCCTAATAAAAACTCCCAACATCACTGTGGTCTCAAGATGTTGTCTTTTCAGTTCTCGGTCATTGTATTTTGTCTGCAGAGACCCCAGTTCTTATTGACTGATTTGTAAAGATTCCAACAATAAATTGCTTGAATGATATTTTAATAGCAGTTTCTCAAGCAACATTTCCTGTATTGTGTGTTTGTGCTACGTTTAAAGGAGAATGCGTGAACTTTACACAACAAAGTCTGTTTCTAGGTCTTGAAAAGTGCTTCTCTGTGCAGCATAAAGCCTCCTGAGCCTCCAGAGGTCACTGTAGGAAGTCTAGTACATTATGTCAAGTTTGGGGGAGAAGACTACAAAAGATCAAGGTTACATTAGCTGCTAGTAGCGTAACAAGCTGCTGGTAGTGGAGTTGCATTGTGGGTAATGTAGGTGCTGGGACTTGACAAGAAATAAGAATATGTGGAATAAATACAATGAAATCTCTGGTTCTGCTACACTGAAGTGAAGAAGATCAGATTACAATTTGCAGAAGCTGGATCTTTAAACTAATTTGCAGTCATTTTTTACTGATGCTAAAGAACATTTTCTAGATACGTGTAAGTTTTGCATTTTGAGAGGGAATTTTTACCATGAGGCCCCAATTTAAGCACTGTAAGCTGGTGGGTGTTTGACAAATCGGATTCTAATTTGAGTTCCTACAGCAGGGCTTGTGACTCCCTTTACACAGTCTTTCATTTTCTTCCAATTTAAGAAACATACTGCAATACAGCTTTAGATATATGGGTCATTCTTGTATTTTTAAGTCGATTTGTGATGCATAAACATGTTTTATTTTGGATTGTACTGTCATGGACACATTTCCAGGCCAATAAAAACATGATGAGAAGCATGTTGTGATCAAAAATTCATTTATTCATCTTTGACTGTGTAAGATAATCATAACTGAGAATATTTGTTTCAGTACTTATCTTGGCTTTTCTTACTTAGTCTGAATTTCCACAGATGATTTCACGCTGCATCTGTATTTCATTGTCTCACAACATGCAACAATATCCTTTAAGCTTTCATGACTTGGATCTTCTGCTTTTCTCAATATTTTTGATATATTTTCACCGATCATTTCGTCAGGCAGGACTGTATCGTCCTTCCCTCTGTGTCTGCAGCTCGTATGGTTGGATTGGCTTCCTGGATCAGCAGCCAATAAGCAGAGAAGAGGAGAACATTAGGAAACAAGACACACCTGAGTAAATTGATCCTCAGCCTATTTAAATGGCTGAAAGTTTAGTTGAGCTTTTCTGTTTGCACTCGTCACACTTCAGTCCACAGTCATGACAGATTTACCTCATTAATGTGATCGGTTTAAGGTTTAACTTGTTTAGGTTTTCTTCATGTCTGATTCCCTTCATTGTCTCTGACTTTTGGCCAGTCAGTGTCAATATAAACACTAGATGCCAAGAGCTTCTTCCTGATGTCCGTGGAACAGTATAGATGTCGTGGCTCTCGCGGAAACACGAGGCCGACATCCTGCTGTGAATAATGTGCTAATTAGATTTGGCCTGCGGTCGTTGCCGTAATCAAATCTATCCGGTGCTGTGGGCCGAGAGGCTGAAACCTGATCTGAAATCCAAAATATGCACTCGGACCATTTCTCCAATCTGTTTCCTCTCAAATCCTGGCAAGCTGCACTATCTGTCCACCCCGAGTGTGTGTCTGTGGGTATATTTGTTACTGTGAGCACTTGTGGACTGTGTGCTAGTTACATCTGATCACATTTTGTTATTCTTTACTAGAGTTTTACTTTATTATCTGACTGCACTTTGTCAGCACTAAACTTTAATCTTTTCTGCAAAAGCAAATTTGATGTAAATGTTTAAAATGTTGCACGAAAATTTAAAAAATTGATGTCAATTAGGCTTGTTTGCATTAACTTTTATCACACAACAAAACCAATTGTTTGTCAGCCACTAAAAGACCTCGAACACAAAGAAGGAACAGTCAAAACTTTAGCAAACTATAAGAAAAAAAAATGGAGAGATGTCTCCAGGAATTGTTCTTAATTGGGCAAACTCTAAGTTGGAAGCTAAAAACAGCTGATGAGTCATGATACCATTGAATGCCCTTTTTTGCCTTGAAAATGTTTCCATTTTCCATTTGGATGAGATAAGATAAGCTTTATTGATCCTTCACTTGCAATATTTACAAAAATATATGCATTAACTCTTTTTTTTGAAAAGGCCAAAAACGTCTCAAGTGAGCATAAAAGCTTGCAAAATTGGGGAGGTTTTGTTGTTGTTTTTTTTAATTCTGCATTTCGATTAACTTTTCTAATAAGATGTGTCAAAATGCTGGTAAAAAATATGCTATAAAAACATAGCTAATGATGATGCTAACAATCCAGTGTGTTGCAACTAAAATGCTGCACCATGTTTGCCATCACCGGGTCGAGGCAGATGGCCGACCTCACTGAGTTTGGTTCTGCTGAACTTCCTGTAAATGTTTTGTTCTTCCCAACATTGCTCAAAGGAAATCTTTGGATTTGTTTTGTCTAATTTTGGAAGGTCTTTGATTTATGTGTTACTATGTATGTTCCCTCAGATGACATATGTTATGAATTGGCGCGATATAAATAAGACTGGATTGAATTGAGTCTCAGTTCAGTGTCTTAGTGACATTTTCTACTTAACACTATAAATAAAGAACAGCTGAAGATGATGGATTAGGTTCGACATAAACCAAAGATCTGGACAGATTGACTTTCTGACCTGATAATGATGCTTGATGTAGTCAAGTGATCAGTTGACCATTAATGTCTGTGCAAATTTTACGATATTTGATCCATATTTTTGATTAAAATGTGGAGACATTTTGATCAGAATCAACAATGTCAAGTGTGAAAATCAGCAGGCATGGTCCTCTGAGAATTCCTGAACCAAATTTATTAGCAATCCAAGTAGTTTGGACTAAAGTGGTGGAATAATCAACAGAAATCTGAAAAATCTGAGAAATAAAGAAGGGAGAAGCATTAACAGAATTTCTTTTCCTGCTTATTATTATATGTAATCCAGATTTATGTTTGGACACAAAGTTATTCCTATTCTGGGAGTTAGAGACGGAGAACAGCAGGAGAGAGTAATAAGATGGAGAAACCAGATACACGGAATAAAGAGTAAATACTTAAAGCAGAGTCCACAGTTCTATAGTAAGTCAGGAGTATTCTCATGCCTTCAGACTGTGTCAGTGCCTCCAGCTGACTGTACTGTGGATCCACCTGTTCCTTGTGCTCAGAGCTGCTTCCTGATCCGGATGTGGGAACGTGAGAATATGGATGACTCTGCAAGGAAAACAAGTTTCTATTTTTTTTCTTATCGGAAGAGTCTGTCTTATTATCCTCCGGATGGGTTTTGTGGTGGTATTTGGCAGAGCTGACATTTTGAAAAGCCTTGATATGCCTCAAATATCCCGGAATAAAGGATGTAGCTTGATTCATGTGTTTTTGTTGGCTTTGTTTTCTTGTATTTCGCTGTTAAATGTGGTCTCGGGCTTCGTGCTTGGTGGGCACACAAACCCAACCAACACAAAGAAAAAGAAATGTAGAAAGACATTTCCATAAACACTTCACTTCACTTTCCTCTGCTGTTGCATAACTGTGAGAAAGATTTCTTACAGTAAGAGATTTTATTTTCCTGTAAGTCACCTCCTTCAGTCTTTTAATTACAAAAACACAAACACAGACAGACTGGGATTGAGAAACATGAAGTCTTTAGTTTCTGTGTTGCAACAGAGACATGTGAGTAACAGACAATGCAGAGCTGCAGGGAAACCTTCTAAAGGTGATTTCCTGTTTTGAATAGATCTATCGAACTAGTAAGAGAACCATGTATATCACTTCATGGCTTTATAATGTGGTTATGTGGTACATAAAGTGCTCCAAAAGACAACATTTGCTCTCATTAATCCTTCAGAATAACTTTTGTGGAGTGAGATTGTGTTACTTATTTCTGAGTGCACAATAATCTCCAATGACTTTTAACAGCATTAATGTAAATGTGTCAGGGTTAGCCCAAAAGATTATTTACAACCACAGTGCCAAGACAACTAAACATGACAAAAAGTATATATTCATCGCAAAGTTGCATTAAAAATAGTAAGAACCTGGAGGAAATATGTTCATACAAACAATCATAAACCATCAGCACAATCAGGCAAGTGTAAAACATCAATCATTAGAGTTCATTTGCCAGAAATATATTCATACAATGGCTGCCTCACATATTTTAAGTACATTTAGAGTGTCAGCTGTGCACATCTTATGAAATTATTGTTATGTGTTTGCAAGATCCAACATGTGAGATAGTGTATTGGCAGTCTGGGGATGTAACAGCAGTGACAAAAATGGCAAAAAGCTTTGAAAACAAGCTAATAGTGATGTATGTCATGTCTTTTGTTTCTCTTGTCTTTGTTGGTTTTACTTCCATCTTTGACTTGTTCCTGCCCTCGTGATTCCCTAATTGTTTCCACCTGTTTCCAATCACTTTGGAGTATTTAACCTTGAGTTTCTTCCTCTGTCCTTTCTCAGTTCGTCTGTTCACCTGCCTCCATTCCTGCCTCACAATCTGCTTTTTCTGTCTCTGCATTGTTGCTCAAGTTTTGATTTCCCCTTTTGTATTCATCTGGTTGTTTTCTCTTCTGTTGGATTACCTTTTATTGACTTGTGCTTAACTTATCTGCCAGACCACTGCAGTGCCTTTTAGCTATTTACCTCACCAATGTTTTATTAAAGTTCACCTTTATTTGCCTAACCTGCCTGCCTGACACCCATTATAAGTAATGGGCGATGTCAGAGTTGCTCCGTCCATCTACAGTATATGGGTTTAGATGGGTTAGTTGTATTTTAGTTTATTTAAACAATATTTGGCCTCACAAGCCTCCCCAGTGTTTATTATTATCTTGTTTTCTTATGTGTTGTCTGTTTGCCCTCTTGTCTCTCTCCTTTACCCTCACCCTAACCAGTCGAGGCAGATGTCTGCCCTCCCTGAGCCTTGTTCTGCCAGAATGTTTTTCTTTCTACAGTCGTCAAAGAGCATGTTCAAAGGAAATTAAGATTCCTTTGGTTTATCTCTATAGCACAATATTAGAAGGTCCTCAACTCACTAAGTGAAGTGCCCAGAGTTAACTTGTGTTGTGATTTGGCACCACATGAATAAAACTGAATTGAGTTGAAGTGAATTTTAGAAGCACTCAATCAAGTTTATGTGTAAAGCCAGATGTTGCAGCGCCTTAAAGCTGAGGGACAAAGAGAAACAGACAGATAAGAGATAGAGGAGTGCTGTTAGTGTTTTCTATACTGGGGTTGGGGGCGATTGAGGGGCTGAAGGTGGTGGTGGGAGGAACAGATTATGCAGAAAACCACTTCCAGAGGAAGTGTGTTTTAATGCTGACAGGGTTCCTGCGGAGGCTGTTATGCTAATCTGCCCCCCTTGTTAAACGCTGCAGAGCGTCCATAGTGGAAGAGGGGAAATGCACCATGAAAACCTATAGCTCCGACCCACTGAGAGAGAGAGGGCAAGAGAGCATACAGTGTAATGGAAGCACACAGGAAGCAAACACGGCATGTTTTTTATCCCTCCAATGGCAAAGCTTCTACTCTCTTACTAACTCTGACCGGTCTGGGGGGGAGTGACATCTTGTTTTCAGAGTGGATTGCATCCGTCCCCATAACACCCACCCCACCCACACACACACAAACACACTTCACCACCACACCAGATTTTACAGCTGGATGAAGAGCATCAATGGGAGCAGTGAGCGAGTGGCCAGACAATGGACATGGCGTCCAGGCCAGCACGCCAACTCAGGATTTCCTGGCTTAAACCACAAAAAAAGAAAAAAAAAATTGTCAGACTCTTCCGGCTGCACAATAAAGAATGAAACTCTTGTATGTACCAGAAAAACGAGCATGTTGGGTAATCTCTCAATCCAGACAAGTGGTGTTAGTATCAGCTTGCGGGTTGAAGCGGGCAGTTGGCAGGCAGATATCAGGTGGTTTGTTTTTGACTGTCATTGTGAGTTACTGGAAGGCTCTGGCTGCACCAGCGCCGGGCAGCTCGGGCCGTCTGACACAACAGGGCTTAAAAAAAGCAAACAGAGGCGAAATGAGCGGTGGCTTCAAACGGGAGCGCCTCCCCGACATCAAACACTCTGAATCTGACCCGATCCTCCCTTTCACTGTCGCATGAGTCTGCATGGAAGCTGTCAGGCCTCGTTAACGGAGAGACGCCCACCGCCAGCCTGTCTGCCGTCCCAACCGTCTGACTGTCTGCCGCTCTGCAGCTTTCTGTCTGACATATCAAACCTCCGTCTGACTGCCTGTTGCCAGATTTCTGTTTGTCTGCTCCTCAGCACACATCTCGTTACAGAGGTTTCAGATTAGTGGGGCGAAGGAATACAGGTCGGGATGAGTGGAAGGGGGTGAGGGTGGAGGGGAAATATAGGACGACAACCAGATTGAATGACATCTTAGAAACACTGAAAACTTTTAAAAACACTGCAGTAATACATTGATGGAAATGCACTGACCAGATTTAGGTGCTTGACAAATTAGCTATGAGGTCATTTGAATTTGCTTCATTGCACCAATAAGCTTTTGTGCTTATTTTGAGAATTTGATCAAGAACTGAGCCAGCCAGACAATCTACCAATTAAGCCTGATTTCAGCCTCAGACTGGTCACTCCAAACTAAATTTAGAAACTAAAGTTCTGCCAGATCAGCTGGCATTTGACTTGCATCCTAAGGAGGGAATGATTCAATAGTCTGACTTCTCTCAGAAGATCAATTACAGCTTGTAGTGAGCTTGTTTTAAAGACCTCCTCCAATGAAAATCAAGCTCTTTACCTTGTTAACTATGTCCATATAGTGTTTTTTATATGCTAGAAGACACATACATAATGAGCGAAATAAGCAGTCAACACCATGGCTAAGTGTTGAAACTCTCAAAAAACACAGATTCAGACTTTCAGGGTTTCATACATAACAAACCAGAGGAACCAATCAGCTTACAGGGTGGGACTTTCTGTGTCATCATTCCTCTACAGAATTAGTTTTAAATGTGAACATGTATGGTTAAACGTGTTTTCGGTTCTCTGTTCAGACATAAAGTGTAAGAGTAGATGTTGCTCTTTACCTTTCTGCTTGACGGTTTCGGCGATGTCTCTCGCCTTCATCAGAAGTGTCTCAATCCCTCTAGTGACAGATATTTCAGCAACCTGATCCACAGACAGAGCAACATCCATATCATGTTCGGTTAGACCTATTCAAATATTGCTCATTCATTGTGACTCAGACATTTTTTCAACATCAGAAATGATTTTTCTTTTAAACAGAGTGGCCTCAAACTCACTGTCTGACATGATAATGAGTCACCTTTGTTTTCCGGTGAGCCCATTTTGAGTGTTGTGATCTCCTGACGAGCAGAACATCAGGATCCCCTCATCCTTCCTGCCCTCTCATCCTCTCTCCATCCACTCATCCTTTACTTCCTCCTCCTACAGGGGAACATAAGCCTCTTATCAACAGGGCTCAGGGAAACTGAGGGGCTCACAAACTGTTTAGAATGTATTGCATCTGTCTTTATGAGGAGGGAGCTGCTCTTGGTTATGTTAACTGTTGGTCTACAATATCCAGAGTTTTTTCATCAAAACCTGAGGACTTATTTAGGAGCCTACATTCAATTGTCACTTTGAATACTCATTTAGGAATAAACTTAAAGTCAGTTTTGTTCCATGAGGTCTAAGCAGATGATGGAGGCGTATTCTCCTCTGCCATTCTGTGGCAGATAAAGCAAAGTAACCATAGAAGTCCTCAAACACACGACATCTGTCCGATACTGGTGAAGTTGAAAAGACCAGAGCAGCTTCCTCCTCCCAGAGTATAAATCCAGGCTTACAGGTGGCTCAGTCTCACCCCAGGGAGGTGAAAACTCTCCCTCGGAGAGTAAGGAGGCAGACAGAGGAGGTTTTTGTGCTGAAGGGAAACGAGAGAAGCTGCCGATTATCAGCACCAAAGGCAAAAAGATCCCTTCATTCCTGAAACCCTCAAGGAAGGCTCTGAGGCCTAACATGCTCTTTTATCCCTCCTGATTTGAAACACAAAAGCTCTTCGTGAGGGTGACTCTGAGGGAGAGCTGGAGATGTGGAGTATATTGTGAAGAAAATCTTAATCTGTCCATGAATTACTCAAAGTACAGCAACGTATTTGTCGTTTTGTACATCCATAGAAACTTGCTGTTAAAGGGGGAAAAAAAGCAAAACACAAGATGTGTTGTTACTCGGGGATGTGGAAATGCTTTAGTTTTGACTCCACAGGTGATCAAGCAGGTTTCAAAGAAGCAAAAACTATGGAGAAATATACTTTCAAAAGTACACGTGCACAGGTTCTAATGCTTCTATTTTGTTTTAATTAGACTCCATCCTCACACAACTTTCGGTCTGGTCTGTCAGCTGGTGTTACTACCTGTGCATTCCACTACCCATAAAACGAAAAAAGATTTAGTATGTCCCAGTGCATACAATGTATGCCAAATATACCAGGATGTCCAGTTACATCTGGTCGCATTTTGAAGTTTGCAAGCCAGAATTCTGACCCACAATCTTCTGCACAGCAGAAGATACGTCACAGATGACATGGTGTTTCATACCAGTATTAAGAAACTTGAACACACAGACAGATGACAGCTTATTTTGCACTACAGACTGTAGACTGTACTATGAGTAGTATGTTCTAACTGCATGCAACAGTACGAACTTTGTAAAAGTGGCTGTAGGATGTCCTGAAAGTAAAAGAAAACAGAGTGACTCTGCAGGTCACAGTGGGCTGTTTGTAGTAGTTCTCAGTCCAGTATTTGACTTTAAAGCCATTAACACATTAACCAGAAAAACGATTAGCCCTAACCTTACTTTCACTTTTTCCAATTTGATCATTGTCTATCATTATATAAATATCCACAGGTATGTCAAGAGAACAGACATGTAGTTAATATCAAAATTCTGAAAATGTTGTCGCTCTATAAAACTCAAGGTACCTTTGATGCTGAATGTCCCAAAGATACTGTACAATATGTGAAATGGTGACAGCAAATCAAACACCAACAACACAGCAAACACCTACGTAGGGCTGTACTACGAAGCCAGATTAGTAGGTTAACAGCTACGTTGATCTTAAAATTAAAGTTTTCAGTGTCATGAAGGTGGCTCTCGTTTAACCAACTAGATCTCCATTGTAACGGATGCTGCAGCTAACCTGGTACAGAGCAGGTCGTGTTCAGAGTTTTGGATTTAAATCAACTGTAAGAAGTGTTTTTATGTTTGGTCCTGATTTGCTGTCGAGTCTGTTTACTCTGCTGGTACTGCAATTGATAGACAACAGATTACATAACTGATTAGTCTTTTGGTATTTATCTATATTCAATTCAATTCAATTCAATTTATTTGTATAGCCCAATATCACAACAGAGTGTCTCACAGTGCTTTACAGAGCTCATTGAATTGATAAACAATATATTCAATCGATAACATTAGTTTCACTTTGACTTGGCCAAAAACTAACATGACTGCCACGTATCCTTCATTATGGGACAGTGTCTGATCTAAATGCGCTTCTTCAGTGTTCTGTTTGAATGTATGAAGTTTAAAGTTGAACAGCTCTACTGTGCAGCTGTCATGATAGAAATAACCGGCTGCATTGATTGACAAAGAAATATTTTAATTTACACAATTAAACATTTTCTACCAGCATTCCTTTTTTTGCATTACTTGAAGCAGCAGTTTATCATAACAAACGAGGTATTTTCAGATTAAGGCTCAACAGTGATCTCAGTAATATGAACAGACATGAAGCCCTTATAAAGACCTTCAGTCTGAAGAAATTCCTTAGTTAACATATTGAATGTAGACTTAGTTTCTGATATGATCAAGGGAAATTACAGAGGTTAAACCACTTCATGTCACGATGGTTCTTCCACAACAAAACTCATTCGATTGATTTGTTATTTTTGGTAATGACAATCCTGTAAATTCAGATATATTGCTACCAACTACAAAATTATTGGTTCTGTGTTTTTCCTTGACTGGAATCACAGTAATCCTGACTTCGACCACGGTATTAAAGGACGCTGCCTCTGATTGGTTGTTTATTTCCCTGTTTAAATGTATGCAGAGATTTGAGCCACCAAACTCCAAGAACACAAACGTTTCATGTAATGCAGACAGAGAGCATGTAGTAGTCTCCACCTAAACCACCTTTAGATTGCAGATTGCTGCTGTCCTTACATGTATCTAAAAAGCACTAAACATAATTGAACATAATTGCTCATTTCTGTTAGTTTTTATTCAAGAAGGATTTCTATCTTTGTATCTTGTCTGGATAGCTTAAATACCTCCACCAAGAAGGAAAACAACAGTGACTTTCTTTATCTGCAATAATTCGTGTTGAGCTCCGGCTTTGTTTCCTGAGTGTTTTCTGCAGGTATTTGGCAAACTGTGTAATCCCTCTTCCTGGAACAGATCCACCACCCCCAGGTGAGGGGAGCTGCCCGGCACAGCGAGCGGACATCCGCAGACCGTCATCCTGCAAACGTGGGGGAGGGAAGTGACCCGTGCCTCCTTAAACACCCAGAGGTCAGCCAAAACAGAGGTGTTGGATTCAGACGGGGCTTCATTTCACCACGGCAGCTCTGACCTGCTGCCTCCTGAAAGGAAGCCATTGTACTGTAAGACTGAGGAAACCTCCCTCAGTCTCTGTCCACTGTTTTCACTTTCAGTTAAGGCTAATTGCTTGGAGGGCTAAAAAAAACAACTAAATATCCTGGATTCATCTAAACAGTGCGTATTTTCAAGGATTATCATATGTTTTGTGTTTAAAATCTTAATCTGCAGAGTAATTATAGTTGTCACATAGATGGAAGTGAAGTAAAAACTTACAATTTTCTGAAATAGTGGAGCAAATACCTGCAAATATCAGAAGAATTTTGTCAGACAAACAACAAAACTGGCCCAAAAGTGGTCCAAAGTGTC
>OMNN01024949.1:0-19931 GCA_900302755.1 Chromis chromis
ATGATCTGTTAAATGTGCAAATAGCAGACAAGCAGAAATTGGCACAGGACATGACTGAATATTAGATTTATTATCATATTGTGTACATGTAAGACCAACAGTAATGGTACACAGTGGTTTAAGAAAATAAGGAATGAAACCAGTCCGCACTATGCGGTAACTACCAGCATATAACATCACATTTCGTAGGCAGCCTCTTAGGTCAAATCTGAGAATTCCAGACTCAGGGATAGCCCAAGGAATCACTTTTTTCTTTTTGCTTAAAATCTTTATGATTGAAATGTTTGCTACTAAAAGAGCAAGGCATAATATATCTAAAGTGAATAGGAGATTTGTTAGTAGCTCTTGATCTTTCCTGATTATGGGATCTGATGTGGATCATTTCTTTAAGTCCAGCCTGTTTATTTTATTTATTTATGCTGTTCTGACTAGCTGGAGGATGGTTATTTTCAGATAACGAAAATGAAATCATGCCTATTCCATCTGTTGCACAGGAAACCAGCCACTAAAGACGGCAGCTGAAACACTTGTGTAGACACATTGCAACAACAGAAGTTTCTGGGGGACACTAACAACCAGTAAAGTACGCTAGTAGCCACAACATTAAAGCCACCTGTCTAACATTGTGTAGGTCGCCCTCATGCCACCAAAACGGCTCTGAGCCATCGAAGCCTGGACTCTACAGACTTTCAACGATGTGCTGCGCTCTCAGGCAAGAAGGTGTTAGCAGCAGATCCTTAAAGTCCTGGGAGTTGGAAGGTGGGGCTCCATGGATCAGACTTGTTTTTCCAGCACATCCCACACATGTTGGTTCAGATAGAGATCTAGGATTCTGGAGGCCAAATCAACACCTTGAACTCTGTCATGTTCCTCAAGTTCCTGAACAATTTTTGCAATGTGGCAGGGAGTATTATCCTGCTGAATGAGGCCATCAGAAAATACTGCTTCCATTAAGGGGTGTACATGGTCTGCGACAGTGTTTAAGTGGGTGGTACGTGTCAAAGTAACATCCACATTAATGCAAGACCCAGGGTTTACCAGCAGAACATTACTGTCTGTCACCATTTCTCCTTTCTCTCTCTTGGCATCGTGCATCCTGCTGCCATCTCTTCCCTTGATGAAAACTTGATTCATCAGACCAGGCTGCCTTCTTTGATTTTTCCATGGTCCAGTTCTGATGCTCACATGCCCATAGTACTTTTGGCAGTGTACAGGGATCACAATGGGCACTCTGCACAGCAAGCTGTGATGCACTGTGTGTTCTAACATCTTTCTATCATAGCAGCAGTTTGTGCTACAGTAACTCCTCTGTGGGAACAGACTAACCAATCCAGCCTTTACTTCCCACACACATCAGTGAGCCTTGAGGTGCCCATGACCAGCTGCCAGTTCAGTGGTTGTTCCTTCTTGAACCACTTTTATTAGGTACTACCTCCTGCATACCCAGTACATCCCACAACACTTGTCGTTTTGAGATTCTCTGTCGTCTAACCATCACAAACTGGGCCTTGCCAAAGCCAACCTGCTTCCTATTTGGAGACCTGACTAACCTTGACAGGTGCCACTGGAACAAGTAAATCAGTGTTATTCACTCCATCTGTTAGTGGTAACGTGTTTAATGTTGTGGCTGATCAGTGTATGACCTTCGTAACATTTGCATTATGTGATTCTTATATTATTGGACATATTAGCTGTGCCATAAATGCCTAAATGCCATATTCATCTTATGGCTTGAAAACTAACACGTCTTACTGAAATTCAGATATGTTTGACCTAAAGGTGGAAGACATATAAACAGCGTTTCTTAATGTGACTGAACAATAACAACTACTGATCACACTTAGACCAAACTGAAAATGTTTGCTGCATGAATCTGAATTCTGATTCAACCACCAGGTTTGTTTCAAAGTTTGAGACCACAGTTCAAGTCTATGATGCGACTTCTGTTAACAATGTTCATATTGTAGTCTGCAGGTCTTTGAAAAAATTGATTCACAACCGATAAAATCCAGTAAATTAGAAGCTAGCATTAACCCTGCTTTCCAAAAAGCCTCACTACACCAACAGTTTTTAGTGGTATTGTTAATACAGCCTTTTACTAATTACTGGTGTGTCATCATTAGTGCCCCCTGGAAAAGTCATTCACGCTGAAGCTTGTTAATAGTACATTGTTGTGTACAATTTTCTGTGTTTCCCTGTGCCTGCAGTGTGTGCCACCTATGCCTTGTCACACTGGTGAAACTGTTTCTTCATCTGTTTTTATTTATGGTGTTGTGTTCTTTCTAAATTTGACAAAGTTTCAGTACTATCATCATATTGTACAAAGTATAAAATTACCAGATGTAGCTCCTGGTCAGTGAGTACATGAGTATTTTTCCAGAAGGCTTTGTTATTGGTTTACCCTGATGAGGCTCCTAGTTTGTTATCCGTCACATGGCCATAGTTTTACGATGGTAATGTGTTATTTATTGTGGATTATCTCTAACCTGGACTATTCTGTTCAAAGGAGATAATAGAAGTGAAACATACTGTGGGTATTTTCTTGGAAACTGAATGGGATTTTTCTCAGGAATGAACACAGCTAGTAGTGGTCGCTCTCCCTCCCCATCCTATATGAACTCTTTGTGTAGATTCTAGTAGTTTCCTATTTGTTTTATTTTGCATTGGAATGAAGTACTTGAATCAAATGATACTCATTTTGGAAAATTGTAGAGTAATAACTGACAAACTTTATGTGAGAGACTAACCACATTTCAGCAACTACTGGATTATTTGAAATGATATAATTTGCTGTTCTAAACAATGTTTGTATATTTGATGTTTTAATCAGATGCATTGTAATTTGAATAAAACTAGCAGTATATACAGTAGATGTATCTTTAAACTCTGCGTTTTTGCACTGTAAATCAGAATTAATGACAAGGTATCCATTTGAGAATTGTGAGGTTTACCTTAAAAGTTCCATCTGGAAAATAATGGTGAAAACATTAAATGTGACCTTTAAAGAATGCCAAGGCTTGTTGTCCATACTCCTCATAATGCAAACACAGAGGAGAGGTTCACACAGCACAAGATCACACTTCATGAAGTTTTGTTCTAGTCCAGCATACCATACTAAAACCTGATGCAATCTTTTGTTATGTTATGTTTTTTGCGTGTGTTTTTTTAGGATTTAGGATAATGCTGCTTAACTTCAACATGACACATTTTTACAATGTGACATCAAAGCTGTTATTTCCCTTCACTTTAATGTTTCTAGTGGATTTTCTGTGAGCAACAGTGACACCAGTACTGTGTGGATCCTTCTCTTGTGTAGGAAATGTTTCTTTATGAGCCTGTGTGAGTCAGTACCTAGTGTGTCTACCATGACACAATTGAGAGGTAAGTGAAGACACAACTCAGGGGTTAATGTGTTTATCTACACTTACTTGTTTTTAACAGGGCTAGAAGTGAACATGAAAGAGACAAATGCATTATCTGTGTCAGGTCACCGTGAGGGTTAGTGCATAACAGCGTTTATTTTTTGTTATACTTCAAAAATTCTGGAAAGCATAATTACCTTCTTGCTTGACTCATAAATGCAGGAAATACAGTTAGCATATTTATGCACACACACTGTCACACATCAGTCACAAACATTTAATATGAATGGATGCAGTCCAACAGTGTATCACAATGTTCCATGGAAATCAGTATTTCAAAATGCATGTGTTTGTATATGTTAGGCTTCTATATATGCAGCTGAATATTTGAAAGATACTCCTCAGCCCAAATCATACAGTATACAAGGATTACGCACCCAAGACAAAACAGCCATTATTAATAACAAAAAGGGGAAAATAAACTAAACAAAATGTACTGTTTGCGAGCACAATGAATGAAAAGGCTGGTCATGTGATCTCATTATAGATGTGAAGGACTGCCCAGTACCAAAATATGCCTGGAGGTGGAAGACAGTTACACAGTGATGATTCTGGTGACTTATTGAAGAAAACATTCTTATGAGCAAATAAGTTCAAGCTTCAGCCTCATCTCTGTCTGCTGCAAAATCATTACTTTCTTTACACCTGAGGGCTTCGTCCTCCTCTGTCTGCTCATGGCTTTGGTCTTCTGTGTTCTGTTCATTTCCTTTACAAGAAAGCATCACTTATTCTCTCTGACAGCTGAAAAACACACAGCAAATGGTAGTACATCCTTGAATGAGGCTCATGCAAATCAGATTTCTTTTAGTGACACTTCCTGTTATCACCTACTTGTTACATTTGTTCTACTCATGCATGTTATAGAGTCACTTTCAAATGTACAGTATGTGCTTACATTTGCACAGTTTACAATCAGGTGACTAATTAAAGGAAAACACCACATGTCCAACCAAGTGTCTTAGTAAAGTGTTGGGCCACCGCGTGCCACCAGAACAGCTTCAAGTTCTTAAAACTCTCCTGGAGTCATCAATGCCATTTTTGCAAAATATATTCCCTCATTGATGATAGTGGTTTAGAGCACGGTCTAACATATTGGAGTAAAATCCCCAAAAGGTGTTCAGTTGGGTTGGGATCTCATTTTCATACTCATCAAAACATTCAGTCACCTCTTGTGGATTGGGGCACTGTCATCCTGGAAGAGACTACTCTCTTCAGGATAGAAATGTGTGATAGAGGAGATTTCTATCCTGAAGGTAGCGGATATAGGAGATCACTCAGAACTACTTTGCAGTACGTTTCCCTCTAAGGGGAAAAGTGGACCCAAACCATGCCAGAATGCCGCTCACAACAGAGCCACTGGATTCCCTCACTGCAGGGATCAAGGGTTCAATATTCTGAGCATGACATTCTAAATCTGATAAGACATTGCTGACACATGTTGACATGACATTTTTAACAATGTTTTGTGGAATATGCAGCAGTCTATAAAGTGTCAACAGAGCATTTATGATATTTTGATTCATTTGGGGAATCAGCTGTAATTTTCCTCTTTTTTTATTTTCATTGGAGGTCTGTAGTGTAAACTCTGCATGGATAAAAAAAAAAAAAAAGGCTATATACCTGATCAGACATTTAGTAATTATGATTCAGGTATGATATGGGGGATTATAGAATCGTGTAGGATTTTGATGGATATGACACCTCATACACAGTAACAGCTGATCTGGTGCAGCTGAGGAACCTCAGTGATGATTTGTGGAACAGCAGATTTAGGAGCATGTCTACAGCCACTTATATATATGAAACAGAACCTGTTTTATTAATCAGATAAAAAGAATGTGTTTGTGTTCATACCTTCAGTTTTACAGTTGGAATAAGACACAATATTGGGACCACAGTATAAAGGCTTTATGAATAGTAGGATCATACCTGTGTGGATAAAGTTCCTGAGTGATCTGTCTCCTCTCTGTCCTGGCACATTGTGGTTTTTCTCAGGGGAGTTTCCCTCTGGTTCTCAGTGCAGCGGAGAGAACATGTTTCATGAAACAACAAGGGAGGAATGCCTAACTGCAGGAGAATAGAAAGGAGTTAAAGTCCTGACTGAGTGTAAACACTGTAGCTGTGTTATACTGATAAGACCGTACTTGCCTCCCTGTAAAAGTCTCTTCCTGGCATAGATATAGAAGTGAGGATGACTTTATCACCACTCTCTCTAATCTTTTTGACAATGTCTTCATGCTCCATGGATTCAACAAGTTCCCCATTTACAGCTAGTAGCAGGTCTCCATCCTCCATCCCTGCTTCCTCAGCTGGACTCCCCACATCCACCTCCCTCAGCACATGAACTGCATTACAGTCAGTTGGACAGGAAAGAAGAGAAGTTCACTAAAATCACCTGATTATTATGGCTATGACTTGCTGATTTATTAGTATAAACTGTTACAGCATTAACATTAATTCTTTTTTCAACAGTTTTGTTAATTGGGTTTTAATTTCTTCAAGCATAGCAGACATTTTGTTTATGAAATGAAAAAAAAAAAAACAGGAAAATGCTCTGTCAAATAAGGTAACACAGAGTTATGCTCACGCTTACTGTCATGTACAGTCACCCCCCCAAGGGTCACTCTAAATCAGGAAACTCTGTGATTCATGTAAAAAATGTTTTATATGGAAAGTTGGAGGAGGCTTGCACTGCTTTTCCAACAAGCTGTGTTATGCACGAGTCCTTATTTCCATATTTGAGTTACGTAATATGCACATTTATGGAGATAACGTCAGGTTAAAATAAACTGAAACCATCTTTAATAAACTGATGACCTGAGCAGGTGAGCAGTGGTGGAAGAAGTATTTAGATCTTGTACTCAAATGAAAGTACCAATTCAAAAATACTCCATTACAAGTAAATGTCCTGCATAAAAAAATCCTACTTAAGTAAAATTATGTAAGTAGTTACAGGAAAATGTAGTTAAATTAAAAGTCTTAGTTTGGTTTGGAGTGACATGACATCAGTAGATTATTAATAGTGAAGTATTTGCGTATCCGCACCATGTTACTCTTGTAGCTTCTGTAGCTGGAGCTAGTTTTATATACTGACACTGTGAGAGGAAAGAAGAAAAACAAAGTTCTGATATACAAACAATACTGTTTGTGGACTTTTTCTGTAACCTTAGATTTTTGCTGAAATATTACATTATTTGAACATTTATTGAAATGAAACCATGTTGAGAGGCTTAGATTGAAAAAAAAATCTATATTTGGTGGAGATGTTAACAACTCATTGACATCTGAAATGTGAGCCCGACTACAGACTGCTTTTTGGAAAGGCACAAAGACTGGGAACCACTGGTGTAATCTGTAACTATGTGTTGTAGTTTAAAAGCTTGTTATAGTATGCAATGTGTAAACTGTTTATCCTAAATGTTCAGCGTTACTTAAGCTGTGAAATAACTTTTCCTTCACTGTGTGCTCACCTATCCGTCGTGTGCCTGCAACCTTCTCTTGCCTCAGCAGGAAGCCATATCCATCGCGTCCTTTCACCAGATGCATGGTCTTGGTAGTGTCGGGGAGGCTGCAGTTTTCTGCCATCACAGGCAAGATGGGCATCTTCCTCCTGGCATAGCCGGACTCACCGACACTGTCAATGACCAGGACTGTCACTGAGTCCCCACTCTTCTTCACCTGAGAACCAAACCCACTGCAGAGTCACACATACGTTCAGTCAAAGAAAGCACACAAGTCAGATCTGACTGAGAAAAGTGAATTCATACGGTTTTGTTGAGAGTGGAGCGTGTGAGCATTGACACCATGACTCCATTGATCCAGATCAACTTATCTCCGGTGCAGACACCAGCTTTCTCTGCTGGACCATCAGCCACTGTGTTCACCATGTACTGGCCCCTCTGACCTGATGACACAACCATATAGTTATTATAATCATAAACCATATTATCAGTATGGCGTGGTATAAAACTCTTGTACTTTGTAACTAGATCGGTTTGAGTTTAAAGAGGACGTCATTCTCAGTTTAAATAAATGATTCAGCTACCTACTTATGAGATGTCCTAGGGAGACTGTGTCTCCGTATTGGAGCAACAATGCCACTAGTTACTCTACTGTTCCTAAAGTAATAGCTCAACAGTTAGGAAACTACTACTGTTTTCTCTTGTGCTTAGCATAGCATAGAGTGTGGAAGCAGTGTGAAAAAGCTGGAGTGAACCAAGTCTTTTAACAACTTTTAACATGCATCTCAGCCTCTGGGATTTTTTTCAGGGTGAACAAAGAGGAATAAGAGGAAGAAAATGAATCATTACTGGCCAGTGGATCAGTACAACATCTACTGACATTCAAACTGGTTGGCCTTCTTGTGAAATAGTTAGGGATCATGGAGCGTGTGTGTGTTTATTGTTGTCAGAGAAACTGTAAATATATATTTAGTGCTGTGTCAAATAATGACAGCAGCAGAAGGTACCATCTCCTGAGAAAATGGTCATTCCCAGCCCACTGTCTGGGTGTCTGCTGATGTGACACATTCTGGGTCTGGACCAGTGTTCCCCTTTGGAGGCTTTGGCCAGCATTTGTAGGTCCACTCCCATAGACGCTGCCTGGAGAAGAGAAGGATCAGCAAAATTCAGCTCATGGAAGAATGAATTTGAAGAACAGCACCACAGAACAACTCACTTTACTCATATTTAACTAACAGCGACACGTGGAATAATAGTAACCCCTGTGCAGCCATGATCCACTCACACTGCTCTTTCCACTTCTTCATGCAGACATCGCTGCACTCATTATGCCTAGTGAAATTATGTTGTCTCAAACCTTTGTCACAGGCACAACTAATAACACTGATGTTGGATTAAATAGTCTAGTGTGACCGTTATAGTTTCATATGTCCATTCTCAGTCACTGCTGCTAGGGCTGCCATATGGCACAAGGAAACCTGATGATATGTATGATACAGACGGATGCATCTGCTGTGCCACTGACATGTGGTGCTTTCATCAGCAAGAAATATGGTAAATTAACTCTAGATAACTAGATACCTCCTTGTGGGTCTTGGTGGGGACACTGGGAGGGTGCTAAAGTAAGCTAATCTAAAATGAAAGTACACAAAAAATGGATTGTTGTTTTTATAAATAAGTGAACTAATATTTGGATGCTAGTATCTTCTACAATGTTTTGTCAATTGAACATTACAGTTTATTTTGTTGTGGTCTCTGAAAATTTACATTAGTGGGTCAAATCTGTAAATTTCTGAGAACAACGTTAAACACACCCACTCACTGTGGAGATCTGTCATTGATGTGATGAATCCTAAACTAATGCTAGCTCTAGCTACATATTAGGCATGTACATTTAGCGTAGCGAGAGGAACCTGCTGGACAAAACCAATGCTACCTTCAAACATTCCAACATTTTTAAAGTCAGAAGTGGCCTGTATCATGGTGTCATTAGGATTGTGCTTTGTATTAGGCATATTCTTTCTCAAGCAAATAAAATAAACGGTACAAATTAATATATGCCAATGGGACGTGGTATGAGCCACTAGATCATAAGTGACATACCATGTTTGAAACAGAATTTCTGGTATGCACCAGTGACTAGACTGACTAAGAGCTTTGAACTGAAAGAAGCATACCATCAACGTGACAGAGAGAGCTATCTTAGTAGATTGCAAGTGACAAGCGGTTTCATTATGGTAAACAACAGTAATACACCAGTGGGCAGCAGTGGCATGTCAGTAAGAATACTACATGCCAGCAGGAAATGCCACATGAGAAGACAGCAAAACAGCAGAGGCATACCAAAAATCAACACTTACTCAGTATCTACAGTAGCTACCAGAAGAAGAGTTTCACTGATGCTGTTGTAAGTCCTGGTTGTGTTACATTAAAGTATTCCAGGCACAGTGCCCTCAAAATACACTATGTCTGCTAGGTGACTAGTGAAACAGATCACTGGTTTCACCCCCTACTTCAACAAGACACCATGCTTAAATGGAAGGTAGTGATGGGAAAGGTTGTTCGTCCCAATACAGTACCCTTTCATACACCTCTCTCCTCAGCACCAGGAGAAACAGGTGTAATCCACACGACTGGATCTTCCTCACAACCTGTCAGGTAATAAGAGAGAGAGACACACATTATTCAATCATTGTTGTTTTTCTGTATGGCAGGGGCACCTATTAAAATCTCATATAAAGATTTTTATTGATTATCATAATAGTGTTTAGGCATCATTTACTATATTACATAAATAAAGAAATGTGAGAATTTTCACGTAGACATCATATTCATATTAGTTTGCCTACAGTGTGCTGACCAGTCGAGACCCACTGGTAAGCAAGAACTTGTCCAACCAAACCATATTCACATCCTGAGACCAAAAAATCCTAAATCAATCACTGCTTAGAGCACACAAGGAGAGCAAATACAAAAGACTTTCATCACTGAGCTGTGAGGTATTTAAACTGCTGAAGGTTCAAATTACAGCTATTCTGAATCCTCACTCTGAATTATTACCAAATGTTGTATGTCCCTTCATGATAGTTAAAATAATTACTTTACTGAAAAATGTTGAAATGTTGAGCTACTGTTTAACAAAATAAAAAGAATTTAACCAAAAGGTTGAGAAAAAAAAGTGAAAAAAGTAAGAGCTGCTTGATGAGTATGATGTTGCACATTTAAGTCATTGTGTAACCTCTACAACAACCAGGCATTCTCTGATGATATATACAGTGGCAAGAAAAAATATGTGAACCTTTTGGAATTTCACGTTTTTCTGCATTAATTTGTCATAAAATGTGATCTGATCTTCATCTAAGTCAAGGGTATTGACAAATATAATGTGCCTAAAATAATAACACAAAAACAATTCTGATCTTTCATGTCTTTATTGAGAACAACCATAAAAACCTCATAGTGCTCGTGGAAAAAGTATGTGAACCCTTGAGTTAATGACCTCGAAAAAGCTAATTGGAGTCAGGTGTTAGCATACCTGGAGTCTGGTTAAGAAAATGAGATTGGAGGTGTGGACTAGAGCTACTTTGACTGATAAAAAAACACTCACATTTTTTTTATTTGCTCAGCACAAGAAGAATACACTGATGTGAGCCATGCCTCACCAAAAAGAGCTTTCAGAGGATCTACAATCAAGAATGGTTGATTTACATAAAGCTGGAAAGGGTTACAAAGTGGTTTCAAAGACTTCAGAAATTCACCAGTCTACAGTTTGGCAAACGATCTACCAATGGAGACCCTTTGGGACCAGTGGCGGCTGGTGGTAAAAAAATTTGGGGGGGCGCACTGGAGGACAGGTATTACAACATAACAATAAGACCTGAGCCTCAAAATGTCCCCCTGGTCCATTTTTCTTATTTTGATTACAAAAAAGGTCAGAAAATGTCCTATGAGTGCTTGTGCCCATTTTTTCAGAAGAAACTTCCAATATCTGGCAGTTATTTACAATTTACTGCCTGTTATAAGAGTAATGATGGCTTAAAATGAAGAAAAACACATTCAAAATTTGATTTTAGTGTTTTAGTGTGGGTTTTACAAATGATCTGGATTCACTTTCCACCTCAACCAGGCCTATGAAAAAGCTCCCCTCCAAATGGTTAATACTACTTTAGTCTCACCCGCAACCAGCAAAATAGCCGAGGATGCTGTTCTCCACCATCAACCAAATACTATGCCTTGATACCACCCATCCCACTGATCCCTCTGAACTCTGCTCAAAGTTTTTCAACTTCTTCCAGGCCTTAGCTTTTTAGCGTTTACAGTTTTTAGCACCATTGCCCTCCCTCTCCCTACATAACCCAGCCACAGGGCACAACATAATTTCCTAGACCTGGGATATATAAAGTACTTCTATTCTATTCTATATTCTATTTCTTTCTCCATTACACACCTCCTCAGTGTTGTCTCTCCTGCTCAGGTTGTCAAACTGGTCACCATAACCAAGGCTTCCACCTGCTCTTTGGAGCCCATGCCCACAGCCTTGGTCAAGGCATGCCTACCTACCCTGTGCCCCATCATGATGGACATAAACTCCTCCTTACAATCTAGCACAACACCCTTCAGCTCCTCATAGAGCCAAGACTGTTTTCTGCTGGAATCTCTTCAACAGGAAACAGTTTGTCACCCTCAGCCCCTCTACTTCCATCCAAGCCCCAGGTTATGTGTTTGGACCATCCTTTTTAGCACCCTGGCAGCACGTCACCCACTCTCATCTACCTTGAGTGGCTCCTGGTCAAGTTCCGTATCTCCTGCAAAATCCTCCTTCTCATCTATAAATCGCTACATGCCCTTCCCTCTAAGTATCTGTTAGACCTCGTCCATCCCTATACTGTATCCCAGGAACTGGGGCCCTAAGATATGTGTCTACTGTCAGAAGGATCAATTCAATAAAATGATTTGTGTTCTAAAGGTAAAGAAAGTAGAAACTGAACAAGAACGTTTTTTGTGAATTTCACTCTAAAGAGTATAAACTGGGAGAAAGAACTATAGCTGCTCTAAAAGTTTCTGTTTATTTTGGACAAGTGAGGAAAATCTGATAAAAGGTCAGGAAGTCACCAACAACAATACAATTGTCTCTATGGGTACCATTAATATGTAAAGAAATACTCCTTAGAAATGGGTCCAGGAGATTATATGTTACTCTGGACAGCAAATTGGTAGACTGCTTGATACTGACCCTGTAGAAGTCCATGGTATCCACATATTCCTCATTCACCTCCAGCACTCGGTCTCCATCCCTGAGGCCACTGTGCTCTGCAGGACTCCATGGTTCCACATCTCTGATCTCAAACCCCTGGCTGCTCTGGTCTGTTCGCAGGTAGAAGCCAAAGCTCTGTCCCTCCAGACGCTTAAGCTGGCACAGTTGGGGCATCAAGCCAGGATCGGGCTCTGCACACACGTATAAGTAAAGACTAAAGAGGATGCTGCTGGGAAATCATTTTTTAGGAAAGATGCTTTTAGGAGAGGGGATTTAAAATGTTTTTAAGGCATGTGTATCAATCCTCACCAGGATCATCAGTGATAACCAGCGCCGGATTATCAATTCCTTCCTTTGGATTGAAGGTGAAACTGAAGCAAGGAAAAAAATCAAAGTCATGACTATGAGACACAGCAGGGAATGTTTACATACAATTCACTTTTAAGTGTCTACCTGTAGTTTTTTAGATACACTTTCACCTACACTTTGCACTGCTGACCATTTCAAATAATTTATAGTTCTATAATGTATTTTGTATTTTCATTGGTTTAATTAAAATACCTTCTGTGGTATTCATTCAAGTTACTATATGATCTTCTAGATACTTGAACAGTGTTTGACAGCATTCTAGCTGATGAATATGCAACAGGTTCATGTATTTATCAGAGTAGAAATCGCGATCCAGGATAATCGCCGATTGTCCTAGGACAGATTGTGATCAGGATCTGTCCTTGGACAATCGGCAATCCTACTAGGACAGATTGCAATTACAATTTTGAATGATATGATTTTAAAATAAAGGAAACAACAATATTCTTACAAATACAGCAAGAAAACACTCCTTTTATGATCAAATTAATACATTCCCATTATGAGTTTATTAGACTTATTGACAGTATTTACAGTCTATTCTGACTCCAACAGTATGTGGGTGGCACTTTGATGAACATGTGATCACAATCTGTACAAGTAGGATTGACAATTGTCTAAGGACAGATTGCAATCTGGATCTGTCCTAGGACAATCGGTGATTCTCCTGGATCGCGATTTCTACTGGGACATATTCATAAGTATCCTGACATAGTCGCTGCTGCTGATGCTATTTATACTGCATGATTCTGTAGTGCACCATTGTGTGCAACATAGTTATTCAGTTTTCTCTAACTTTAACTGTGCCATAGTTAGGTGTGCAGATATATATTTTTTAACACTGAACATTAAATAAAGTTGTCACTGAGCATGTTTTAAATAATTGACCTATCAACACTCTTGTCTGGTTCTTGAAAAAATGAACATCTGTTGTTCCTTAGATACTTTACTATCCACAGTTATGTGCACAGATAAGGAGTCTGCACTTCACATTTATAGTTTAGTTCTTATCTGTGTTAGTGTTATCAAAGTTATTTTAAGTACTGCATGACAATGACAACCCAACACACTGGAACTATTCTCTATTTAGTCTAACCTCTCTAAGACATTGTCCTGAAAACAGATCTTAGTTTTGACTTTTTTCATGTCTTGTGCACTGAAGCATGACAATCACCCCACTGCATCGAGGTGGAGGCAGAAATCCCAGATATCTGACACGACAGACGTTTTCATTTATTTGAACAAAACTTACCACTACTTACCACAGGTATATACATATAGTTTTTGAATAGTACTAACTTGTCTTTATCATGAGGTATTACTACTACTACTGAAACTAAACTTACCGTGGAAATTCCACCGCATCCTGGCAGCCTGGGGGAAAGACAGTGATAGAGTAAGCTACTTGTACCTTCCTGTAGCCACAGACAGCTGCAACCTTGCTCTGCCATCCAACGCCCCACACCTTTGTGAGCAATGTATGATTTATCAATGAACAACCCAAAGTATAGAAGTTACATCATCCCTCCTCTTACAATAGGCAGACTGGATTTTGTTTCTGGAGTGCCTCTTATCACAAGGTTCAGTCCAAGCAGCCTATCACATTAAAAGTAGCTCAGTTAGAATTCAAGTAATTCATGTGGTCATTACGGTGGCCAGGAGGTGCAAAACAACATCGTATTGGCCACTCGTATTGGCCGCTCCCCGTTATCACTTCTGGTTCAACCCCGGAGTTGGTACATTCCCTTTCCTGTTGTTGTTATTTGTAAAAAAAAAAAAAAAAAATTCGGGACTTGTAAATTTGTTATGGTAATGTAATTTTGTTTTATGATATGTAAAAATGTTTTCTAAAATATAAATGTGTCTCAAGCTTTGTAAAAGTGTTTCACATTTTGTAATGTTGTTTTGCACCTCCCGGCCACCGTAGAGATGAGATGAGGACCTTCCTACACACTCTATTACACAGTAAGTTTTTAAATATTGTCTGTTTGCTTCTCCTAAGACTGTTAGATGCAATATACATAAAGCAAAATGCAGAACACGTTATAAAAGAAATTCATGAAACTATAAAACAGGCATTGAAGAAAGTGTACCAGACTTATCTTTAAATATAAACCTGAGGAAAACGTACTTTCATCCAGGACTGCAGCACATTACAAACGACACATTAACACAATGATGTTCCTGGAGTACTATATGAGGCAACAAGGTAGTATCACAAATCGCTATAATGTTTGATACTGTGTTTCATGGATGTATTTTTTTCTCTCTAGTTCTCCTGTGCAAGTATATATGAATTTTCAAAAAACACATCTGACTAGATGTCTGTACGTCTGTAACTATTCACTTTAGTTTGCCACAGCAGGACCACATTATCTATTCACTGAAATTACAGCATAACTTTCTCATAGGGATGTTAAAAATAATATCCATGTTTATGATGCAACATGTTATGCAAATTCGACTCAGCCAAAACTGAGTACTTTCCTTGGACATACAGCCACAACATTAAAACAACTGACAGGTAAAATGGATGGCATTGATCATGTCATTACAATGTAATGTTCTGCTGAGGAACCTTGGGTCCTGGACTTCATCTGAATGTTACTGACGTACTACCCACCTGAACATTGCTCCAGACTAAGCACACCCCTCACCTGGCAGCAGCTTTCCCCTAGCGGGACAATGCACCCAGCCACACTACAAAAACTTCAGGAACAGCTCAATGAACATGACAATGAGGCCAATGCGTTGACCCAGCCTCCAAATCCCAGATCCCAATCTGATTGAGCATCCACAGGAATAGCTGGATCAAGCCAGATTCATGGAGGCCTCACCCCGCATCCCAAATGAGCTGGTGTCGATGTCCTAGTGCCAGACATCACAGGATACCCCTGGACATGCATACTGTCATGCATATACTAGTGCATCCTAAAAATTTGAACATCATGAAAAAGTTTAATATTTTCCATCAGTTATTATAGAAAGTGAGACTCATTCTAGACTCATTACATGTAAACTGAAATTTATGAAGCCTTTTTTTTTTTTAATCTTAATTTGGATGATCATAGCTTATAGCTCATGAAAATCAGAATTCCAGTATCTCAAAATATTAAAATTAATATTGAGTTTGAGTAAATTGGTATTCAAACAGTATAAATACAGTGTATCTCTTGGTCTAGTTCAGTACACTGAACCACAGTCATGGGAAGACTGATTTGAAAGTTGTCCAGAGGATGATCATCGACACCCTCCACAAGGAGTTTAGGCCACAGAAGGTCGTTGTTGAAAAGGCTGGCTGTTGGCAGAGTGCTGTATTGAAGCAAATTAATGAAAATTTGACTGCAAGTGTAATAGAACAAAGTGCACAAGCAACAGGGATGAGCACAGCCTTGAGAGTATTGTTAAGAAAAGATAAATCAAGAACTGGAATGAGGCTGGTGTCAGTGCATCAAGAGCCACCAAGCACAGACGTCTTCAGGAAAGAGGCTACAACTGTCACATTCCTAATATCAAGACACTCCTGAACCAAAGTCAACAACGTCAGAAGCTTCTTACCTGGGCTAAGGAGAAAAAGAACTGGACTGTTGCTCAGTGGACCAAAGTTCTCTTTTAATGAGTATAAATTTTGTATTCCATCTGGAAATCAAAGTCCTAGAGTCTAAAGGAAGGCCACTGTCAAAGCAACTTGGGCTTCAATAACACCTCAGCAGTGTAACAGGCTGATTCCCTCCAAAACACTCCACTGATGCAGTGATTTGTGGTAAAGGATCCACAACCAAGTACTGATAGTATAAATCACTATACTTTTCAGAAGTTGAACAAATCCTTTTTTGATTGATTTTAGGAAATAGGCCACAATCATCAAAGTTTTCAGACATTTTCAAGATTTCTACATATTGTTATGTTTCAGACTCATCCTAAGATTCAAATTTTTTTTCTAGTCAATGTACACACAAAACAATACAATACAATGACAAAGTAAAGACAAGGGAAGTATTAAGTCTTTGTTATGAAATTCACATTTGAGCTCCAGTCGTCACTCTTGGTATACATGTAGGTCCTCGATTGTACTGACTCTGTCCAGATTACTAATCTGACTGTGCTTGATACAAGAAACATTATCTGACAGAGTGAAGTAACTGGCTGGGTTTGCCTGGAGCCTTTAGATCATGACATTTGACCCAACTCAGCCTCACTTCTTTGTTATTAATCATGGATGTATTACTGTTGTAACAGTTGTTGATAGAAATGGGCTGCACAGCCTACTAACCTTCAAAACCAACACTATGATGATGGAACCTTGAAGATGACAGTTATGATAATGGAGCGCAAAGCTGCTCTCTCTCTCTCTCTCTCTCTCTCTCTCTCTCTCTCTCTCTCTCTCTCTCTGTCTGTCTCTCTCTCTCTCTCTCTGTATGTATGTATGTATGTGTGTGTCAACGACAGGAGGGCAGAGCTAAGGAGCAGCAAGTTACAGACAACAGACATTGCTTTCAAAAATCCTCTGAAATTGTAAAAGGGACCTTTGACGGGCAATGTTTAACCAGGAAGAAAACAAGTAAAGTCACTGTGTTTTCATAACAGAGTCATATACCAATGACTTTTTACAAACCACCACAAGAACAAGCAAGCACAACAACTTTACCTTCAAACACAACACAAAGTTGAAGCTTACCACTTCACCATGGGTCCCCACAGCCATTCAAATTTCTTTGCAGTCAAATTATATCAACACTATGAATGGTCATTCACATTTAAATAGTCGCTTCATAAAAAGTGATGTGTTTAAGAAGCAGAAATAGAAAAGTTTACCCGTGGAGGATCTCATGGAGTCCGGAGTGTGTGTCTACACCTGCTCAGACTGAGACTAGGCAGACAAGGTTCACAGCACACACAGACAATAAAAGACTGCATCAGCAGGTGAGACGCTGACTCCTTCTGGGTTAAACATTTACTGAGTGTTAGAAAATGGGTGCTGAATGTGACACATTGTTATGGAAAAGACATCGGTGTGACAGTGTAGCTTCTAAAATCTATGTAAACTCAATGTAAACCAATGTATCTAAGCATAAGTGCTGCTGACATTAGGTGATACTCAGAAAAGATCTAAAAAGGTCTCTGCCCTTTTTTTAAATGACATTTAGATTGTTCAAGGACATTTTTCCTTTAATTAACACTGCAGTATTAAATATCATCCACTTATCTTTACTAACAGGCTCTGGACCACAGGCTTTTAAAGATGCTGTAATAAAGCCACTTCTCAAAAAGCCTACTCTAGATCCAGGTGTTTTAGTCCATTATAGGCCCATATCCAACCTCCCTTTTATTTCTAAAATTCCTGAAGAAGTTGTTGCAATCCAATTATGTGATTATCAAATCAAATCAAATCAAATCAAATTTTATTTATAAAGCACTTTTCATACAATAAAAAGTAACCCAAAGTGCTTCCCAGAATAAAAACATGCAACATAAAAACAACACATATTGAAAACCCGCCCCCTCCCCCAAATACATACATAGACCACGTACCCACAATCATGCCCCCGTCAGAAGTGTAACAACAATGTTTAAGTGAAATTGCCTAACTGACATATTAAAAATGCTGTGTCAGATCCTTCAGGTCAAATTACACCTCTGTTAAAGCTTTTTTTTAACATTACTACACATCTTGCTCAGTACCATCAACAAACGTCAAATGTGAGGAACAATTCCTCTCCTCAGAGGCTCCATCTCTCTCCCTCTCTGCCCTCTTGTGGCTGTGCTGCACTAGTGGCCACGAGATGATGTTAATATTGTGCAGTTTGCATAATGTCAAAGCGTGATATTCATCCATTCCCTGCATTCCTAATGATTTACTGAACTGATTAATTTTATTTTTTGTAAGTGAAACACACCAAAGTCACCTGGATTTGTAAATAAGTAAAGTATTATTGTTTCAGTGAGTACAGATTTATTAAATGCAAACTTCCAGGTTAAATTTAGTTGAGGGAGTCTGTTATCTGACCTGTTTCAAAGTGGTCTGACCTACACGCCTCACTTGACATGCTCCCGGCCACACATACTGCAGTTCTGCAACTTGTTGGTACCTGGTAAATGGTAAATGGTCTGCACTTATATAGAGGATTTCTACCATAGTGGTACTCAAAGCACTTTACAATGTGTTTCGCATTCACACACAAATTCACGGCAACAGTCTTCCATGCAAATGCCATTGGGAGCAACTTCGGGTTCAGTGTCTTTCCCAAGGACACTTCGGGATGCGGAGGGGCCGGGGATCGAACTACCAACCTTGCGATAAGTGGACAACCCACTCTACCACCTGAGCTACAGCCTGGTGTGTGTTGTGTTGTTTCTGAGAGCATTAACATGTGTTTGTTGCCTTTTATGTCAAACGTAATGTGCTCGTGATGCAAATTTAACAGAACTATGCAATCTTAAAAGCTGTAATCTAATAACATAGAACATAATTACGTGCATTTCCATCTAATTTAGTCTTCCATCTGATCTCATCTGAGCTACCTGTTGTAATGTAATGTAACCTAATTCCATGTAATCTCAGAACATTTATAGTCAGCTAAAATTATAAACATTCAAAAAAAAAATTGATAATGTAGTGCAGGGGTGCCCAATCCTGGTCCTCGAGAGCCACTGTCCACTGTCCAGCTCATCATCAAGCTCTGCAGAAGCCTGATAACGATCCTGATCACTTGAATTAGGTGTGTTGGAAGAGGGAAACATCTAAAACATGCTGGATTGTGGCTCTCGAGGACCAGGATTGGCCACCCCTGATGTAGTGTAATCAAGATAGATCTATCAAATCCAATCTGGGGCAATGTAATGCTTCCTAATGTTATGTAATCTAATCTGAAACTATATCATTTTGTCTCATTTTATATCATCTAATTGAATCCAACCTAGTATAATAAGACAGATACCATATAAGACTGCAAGATTAGAAAAGATCTGGTTTGAATTAAAGGGCCGGGGAAAGACAGTACAGACAATTCTAACCACAAAAAAAATCATGGTGAGCAAAAGACAACAGAGTATGTGTTGACTGTTTGACAGGTGAGGATGAGACGGAGATACACTCTCTCCAACAATGTGAAATTAGACACATTCACTTTAAGTAAATAAGTAAATGTCTTCTCAGTAATTTTAGATTTTAAAGAATTTAATGAGCTCACACATCCATCCACACACACACACACACACACACACACACACACACACACACACACTCACACTCACCCACACACACACACACACACACACACACACACACACACACACACACACATACAATCAAGCTGGCAATCCAATCCACTGTAGTGTTGGCCGTAGTCAGGAAGTGCTAATGAAGTTATTAATGATATTCATGTGTGCAGTGGCGTGCAAGCAGGGACTGGGCCTCCATTAGCC
>OMNN01024951.1:0-10252 GCA_900302755.1 Chromis chromis
TGGCTGGTGGGGCTGGGGAGGGTTCGCTGGCTGCCAACTATTTGTTTGTGTTCATGACTGCGGTTAGCGCTGCTCCATTTGAAGAGCCTGGTGTTATGAGGACGCCTGCTTCCCACAACATGTTCCATCTTCTCCAAAAGACAGGAGAGCTAATCATTTACCGACCGCTGGCTTCATCAGAACGGCTTACAACTGTGTAGCCACTTAGCAGGAACAACCAGTCGTATCCACAAAGAGGTTTGTTTGGATGGCTGAGGTTCGGTCCTCTGCAGTTGTTATTGACAGTGTACTAATGATTTCTTTAATGCTATTACTTTTTTTTTTCTGGAGCTGAAGTCAGATATTTTCCTGCTGTGCCCAGGAATAGTTTGCAGCTGGAGCCACATGAGTTCTCCTTTGCATTTGACTCAGCTAATCTGGGGTTACTATGTGACCATGAGAAAACAGGCAAGGAACAAAGATACCTGGTTGTAAAATCAGCCAGAACAAATTGATTTTATCCTCATGAAAGTTCTCATGTCTGCTGGTACTGGTAATCCCGCTACGAAAACACTGACATTTCTGTGCTCCGGCAGTAATTGAATCGAGTTTTTCTCCTCTCCGAGCTCCGCACCTGCTTTAAGAGGAGCTTCCTCCCTAGACATTGTTATTTTTCATTTACTTGTGCCCCCAGGTTTTTCAATCATACATCCATTACTAAGCAAACAAATAAGTTCCGGGCCTTTTGCCGCAGACACAAATATAGACACGAGTTATGAGATTCAGAGGAGCCGGAAAAGACTTTTGGGCCCTAATACACAACATCTGCACCGGACAAAACCAGAGCATCCCACTACAAAGTCCTGCAGTCTGCTGTCGCACACTTGTATGTGTTGACCTGTCTCATGTTGGAAAGAGACGAAGGATCGGAGGGGGTGTGGGGAAACCGTGGCAGGTGGTGCTGTTGGGGCAGACGGGAATAAAATGATCATTATTAACTGTTTAAGTGCTGAATGTTATGATTTATGGAGCCAAAGTGGGGCCAGTTGAGGTGTCACGTCGGATTTCCAGAGGCATCTGTCTTGCGGTTTTGGCAGCTTGTTGTACCTTGGGTTCAGATGTTTGCATCACACTCCTGACATCCCGTCCCCCCCCACCCCCCACCGTCTCTCTCCGACACCCCACCACCAGCCTCCTCCTGCTTTAAAGCACAGTACACCTCTGATCGCTCGCTCCCCTCTTTCCTCTCCTTAAACCATCCATCCATCCGCACATCTGCTTTTCATCGAGGCCTGCATGTCTCCGAAGACTTGAATGCATTAAACGCTGGCACAAGTGCAGTCTCACTCTGGCACTTAACACGGCGCTTAGGTGACTTAAAAGGGAGAGGCGAGAATTATAGAAAATGAAGTGTCACCAAAATAAAAAATCGCCCCAGATTACCACCAATTACACTTAATAATGCTGTCCAGGCCATCTGCTGATCAGATGGCGGACCGGCGTTGTCTGTGAAAGCAATAATAACAGCAGAAAGAGCGAGAAGGAGAGAGATTCACTCGGCTATGCGATGATGTGGTTTGATCTTTTCAGCACTGTATGGATTGGAATGCTTTGTATGGTAATGCAGTCATAACTGCGTTTCTTGGGATAATAGCCATGTTGTTCCAGAGGGGTTAAGTTCTGTTAGATTGGAGACATATGTCTGCTCGGCTTTATTAGTCATTTATTAGTCACTGAGGTCAGGGGAGAGTTTTTTAAGCCAAGGCACAACACTGCTGAACTTGAACATGACTCTGATCATCAGCCCCTGAGGCAGCTCGAATAGGTGTACAATTACGGCGCACCATAACCGTCCCCGACAAATTCATCCAGCTATGCGAAGCGTGCTTAACAATCAATGTAATCATAGTCACGGCGACCGCAAGCTCCCACTAAAAGGGTGAGTCGGGCCATAATTATCAGAATTAGCGAGTCTGCATTCACTCATTGTTCCTGTCTATTGTCTTACTCTTCAGCCACAGCGGCCGCATTAATCAGCAGGAAAAAACGATGAGAAAGCCCTTTTCCACTCACGATCATCTGAGTTTTATAACTGTGTGTTCCCAGAGGAGTTTGACAAGAAGGAAACATGACAAATGGATGACATCAGAGCAGGCACACTGGAGGGTGATTGGAACCCTCCACATCCTCGGCCAGAAAATAATCAAACATGTCCCAAAACAAGTTCTCGGATAACCACGTTTATCCCTTTATAATTGCGATCTTGTTTGAAGCATTAGTTTTATGTATTCTTTTCCAATGGAGCATACATACTGGCACGCTGCTCCTTTAATCTTCCTTCTCCTCTTATAGCGAGCTCCTCAGTTTACCGTCATCCTTTAGCGATGCTCACTGAAGGGAACGCGCTGCTTTAATTATACAGGAGAGGAGGCACAGTGAGCAATAGATACCATGTGATGACATTTATGGAACGGAAGATCCCACTTCAGCTGTAACAGAGTATTATTAGACGTCGTGTTATGAACAGGGTCTAGTTCTTGCCTGGTTTAAATGAGACTTTTTTTTTCTCCCTTCTTTTTCAGCGGTGGTGTTTTAAGAGACCGATAACAATAGAGTCCTTATTTGTGCCTGCGTCTTTAGTTGGCAATGCTGACATCAGTGGCTCTTTGTGAGGATGAGCCAACACATCTGTACATGGTCTCTGCACTGAACACAACACTTGCCTCTGGTGCTTCTGGCACCGTCCTGCCTCTTTCTTTCTTTCGGCCCCTGCATCCCTGATCTCACGCCCTTCCAGCGTCACTCCTAATTGGGCCTGAATGCTTGCAACTGTGTATATCAGAGGACCATCCCACCCTGCTCGTTCTAAAGTGCTTACCAGGGTTGGATGCAAACACTAAACTAAGGTTTCCATTGTGGGACTGTGACGGATTGAGATCAGCTTTAAAGGTACCTTCCCAGCTACAGTCTGAGAAAGTTCTAGTAATGTTTTTTAAAAGTTTTTTTAGGGCGCCGCGATAGCCTTGATGGTTGTGTCGCGTGGCCCAGGTGCTGGGGCGTGGCGGCTGTCCCGGGTTCGATTCCGTCCTTGGGCGTTTGCCGCATGTCCTTCCCCACTCTCTCCTGTTTCCGACTCTATCCACTGTCCTATCAAATAAAGCCATAAAAGGCCAAAAAAAATAAATCTTTAAAAGTTTTTTTTAAAGTTCCCACACTTTTCTTCGTAAAGACAGGTTAAAGTTCTCCAAAGACGCATTGAAAATATCCTTCGTTTGTTGTTACGTAACATTGTGGGAACATTTTATCGAAGAACGTTCCCAACAGCACCATCTGCAAACCATCCTCAGAATATTGCAGGCAAAATGTTCCACCTGATATTACTTTACATGAACATTTTATAAAAACACATTCTGTCTTCTGAGGCCTTTATAAAACCTTGTAACATAATCTGACAACATCCTCCGAAAAACGCTGTGTTTTAGTTCACTTTGAACCTCATAGGAACATTATTTGAAATGATAAATATCCTTAAAACATTCTCTGAACATTCGATCTTTACAACTTGTAGGTAATGTAGGAACGTTCCCTGCTTGCTGGGTTGTGGATAAGCGCTCCCTTATCAAACCAAATTGCATGTTTCCATGAGCTTTAACAAATGTGTTGAAGGCATTTCCTTCCTCATAAAATATTAGCAGAAGTAATTTATTTCTTTGGAATATTTTGCAGCTGCTACTGTTCATTTTCATGGCTGCGGCCCAAATGGCATACTTTTTCTTTTTTACTTTCAGTACAGCTGACCTCACAAAGTACATACTGTTTTATGCAGTATGCATACCATTGGAGTATTACTTTGTCATATTATAACATTAACTTTAAGTGTTGCAGTCTGTTTGTGCAGAGGATTGTGGGTCATATAACCAGTAAAGCATGCTGCCTTGCAAACTTCAAAATCCCATTGGATGTAGCACAACATCATGGTATTTTTAGCCTGTTACGTTTGACATACTATGTATTTGATTGTACTAAATCTTTTTCTGGCATGCTATGTAGTATATTAAAATCCATACTGGAACGCAGCCCATGTTTCCTTACTTGCAGCCTTCTTTTGCATGCCTTTCCTCCTCTTCAAGTTTTACTGCCACCAATTGTCCATCAGGGGAATAGCATAAAACTGGTGAAGGGTATGTGTATAGTGTTACCTGTGAGCCTGTGTGCTTAATGTCACAAACAAAAGTTTACATACACTTGTAAAGACCATGTATATCAGCAGTCTTGAGTTTCCAGTGACTACTGTAACTCTGAATTTTCCGTTTCTTCATTGAAACACATGCATCTTTGTGACAATCATGCATGTTGGTTCTTTCATAAATCTGTTATAGATCTTCTAGAAATGTGACAAAATCTTCTGGGTCAAAAATATACATACAGCAACTCGAATGATCAGTTTATGGTGATGTAGAAAGCCGTGTTAATCAAATCAGTCCTTTCTCTTAAAGCAGCACCTTTAAGCTCGACTGAAGTTTGCTGCTGATTACATGGATAAAGAAAAGGCCTTCTGGAGGAAAGTTCTGTGGCAAAAAAATTAGCTATTTGGCCACAATGACCAGAAATATGTTTGGAGGAGACCAAGAGAGGTCTTTAACCTCAAGAACACTAAACCTACCGTCAAGCATGGTGGTGGCAGTATCATGCTCTGGGGCTGTTTTGTTGCCAGTGGAACTGGTGCTTTACACAAAGTAAATGGAATAATGAAGAAGGAGGATTACCTCCATATTCTTCAGGAAAACCTTTAATCGTCAGCCAAAAGGTTGGGTCTTGGATGCATTTGGGTGTTCCAACAAGATAATGACCCTGAACACACATTAAAAGTTGTAAAGAAATGGGTCAATCAGGCTAGGATTATGGTTTTAGACTGGTCTCCCCAAAGTCCTGTATGAAATCCCATCAAGAACCTGTGAACTGTGATGAAGAAAACCAACAAATTTAGTCGAACTGCATCAATGGACAGCTACCAAAAGTGGCTAGTTGTGGGGGGAAATGGCCAAGAGGACGTTTAATCAAATATTAGCATTGCTGTATGCCTATTTTTGACCAAGCAGATTCTGTCAAATTTCCAGAAGACCTGTAATAAATCTATAAAAGAACCAAAGATTTTTGTGTGATAAAGACGCAGAAGAAGATGTGTTTCAATGATTCCATTATAGAAATTTAAAAAATTAAATAGGAGTCTTTAGAAAATCAAGACTGCCGTGATTTACATGGTCTTTCCATGCGTATTTTCACGTGGTGCTTGTTCACGGCTGTACGTGGTGCAACCAAAAAGGGTACCTGGTCATAAATTGATTGTTCTGGAACCTTCCTAGAGGTGAGAAACTCCACTGGGTACCTTTAAATTTTTACCTCTTAATTACATAGATGGATCACACACACAAATGTTTCATTCTGAAGTTTTTTTCCCAGAACATGGAAAAAATTTAAACCAAGAGCCAAAGGAATGTAAAGCATGAAGAACACAAAGCTGCCTTGCTCAACAGACCACCCATGAACTCTGCACGATGAAAAGACGAACGATCATCTCTTGCCTCAAAGTCACGCACTCTTTCATTCACACTCACCTTCTTCTCTTCACCTGTCACTGCTGATGGATGTCTTACATTTCACCTCAGTCCCCGATGCTCTCTCTGGCTTCCACCTCCTGATCAAACCGGCCTCTAACACACAATGAAATGTTCAACGCTGAATTACCATGGCACATTCAATATAAACCGAATTTACTGTTGGGCTCCGTCCAAGCCACCATATGCCGAAGAGCCTGCTGTTTCCCCAACCGGAGCATGACTGATTCTGTTAATGTAGCAAAGCTCTAAATCACTGGGGTGCAAACTTTCTGCAGAGGGGGGGATCAAGATCTCTAACACTCATTTAACACTCCGACTTTAACATTCTAGAGACACACAGAAGGTCTCCAGACACTTGAGTCCACTTAGTTGCAACATTCATCGTGAACATTGCACACACAATAAAAAAAAGGAAGTCTACCTGTTAGTAAGTAAATTAAAGCCATGCATGAAGCTGTTTGGTGACACTTGCTGTCTCATCTCCAGACTGGTTAATGAATCTGTCACAAATTGTCACGCAAACTCCAGGATTCTAATTAAAACACATGTGAAAGTCAGATGCGCGTAGGAGGTTCTTTTGTAACTTCATCTGAAAAAACACAGCTAACAATGGCTTACAAACAAAGGGGACTTTGAAGCTGCTGTAGATCATTTTGCATGGTAGCTCCAAATTTCTTCAAGAGCTAAAATCCAGACGTTAATAATGTTGTATGTTTGCTTGTCTGCATCATTTTTCCTCAAAAATGGCTCATTTGGTTCCCGGTTTATGAGTTGGGAAAACAGGTTCTGAGTGTGCTAAATGCAGCTATAATCAGTATATTTCTATTAACATTGGATCTCATTAGTAGTTGTATGTAAAAGGAGTGTGTTAAAGGAACCGTGGCAACTCTATTGTGTGTTTCGGTGTCTTTTAAAGACAGCGTTTTCATTTTACGGCCTGCAATTTTACTGGCTTAGTTCACTCTCACCAATCTCAACAATCTCTTCCAGCTGCTGCTTTTTAGTTTAAACAAAAAAAGAGAGATACTGCACGCTACCTGCACATAGCCAAACAGCAGATAGACAAAGTGGGAAGCTGGTGAGCATAGTGGAACATTTAGTCGCTAAAGAACAAGTTAGGAGGTGGTGGAGACCAAAATCGGAGCTAAAAGCAAAGTAATATTCTGCAGGTGGACACAATCCAATAATAATAATCTAACCTTTATTGATCCCCTTGGGTTAGTTCCTTCTCTGCATTTGACCCATCCTATTCAAAGTTAACCTTAACTATACATACTAGGAGCAGTGGGCTGCCGCGGTGCAGCACCTGGGGAGCAGTCAGGGGTTAAGGGCCTTGCTCAAGGGCCCACAGTGGTGGTGACTGGGACAAGCGGTCGCTCTCACTTTCCCACCTCAACCTCTTGACAGTCCGGGGTCTCGAACCGGTGACCCACTGGTTACAAGTTCGCTTCACAAACCACTAGACCTGTTGCTCATAAAGTGATAATATGACAATGTTTACAGCTTCCGCTGCTTTAAAGTGACTAAAAAATGTAGTTATTGCAGGATTAAGCAAAAGCTTTAAAGAGCATGGTGGTCTATTGGCGGCCCGTGTTACCAAACTTACTCATGTGGTTACCATATTCGCACTAGGCTCAACAACAACAACAAAATGAATGCAACACTTTTAATCAATCTTTTTGAGTTATGAGAACTTCTAACGAAATGATGTTCAACCAACAAACTATGTTGAGTCGAGGGAATTAAAATTTCCTGTACAATCAAAAGTATTTTTAATTACCAGTCTTAACTGTATGAAATTGTTCAGGCATGGTAAGAAAAAGGAGGGAACTTTAAATCCTAAACTGAATGTAAAGAAAATTAAGTTATCAACCCAATTTTATTAAGTTGCCTCAACTAATGCAGACATTTGAGTTTAACCTATACACGATATTAAGTTGATGCAATTAGCAACATTATCTATCAACCAAACTCATCAAAATAAAGTTTGCAACCTAAAAGGTTTATCTAAATAAATAAATGAGATATTTCTTTTCATTCAGTTCTGGGAATAGGTCCCTTGAATTACTTACTTATTACTTTAGAGTGATGTGCATCTTAGGAATAATAGCAGATGGGGCTCAGTATAACCACATCTGACTTTTATCAATACCATACAATATTTGAGAAATGTAAAAGAAAAGAACATTAATTTAATAAAAGGAATAAAAGTACCCAACATATATGCCGTCTAAACACATGCAGCTGAACAAGAACTTGAAAAGATTAGTATAAAACATGTTATTTGTTCCACTGATGTCTAGACTCATGAAAATGTATACATCCATACAGACTGGGCTGCAGAACAATGGCTTTATTATTAGCCCGTTTCAGTAAAACATTGTGCAGAAAGATAATTGTTGTTCTCGGATCATCTCTGCCTTTCCTTTCTGCTCATTTACATGGTTAACTTTTCCTGGCAGCCGTCCCCCAGCGGAGCAGAGCAACGAGCATTGTCCTGTAATTCACATTAGATTTATTGGGCTGCCTGGTTCTGTGCGGTTCTGCTCTGTTGTTCTTTTTTATTTTAAAGGCTGGTGACTCTGATATGTGTGTGAGAGAAAGCATGTGCATCCAGTCAAGGCCCTCGTTGACCAAATGCCAGTCCATTAAGTGCTTTACGATGACACTGTTTTTATTTAGTTGTTTTTTTGCGCGCACACACACACACGAACAGTCAGAGCCCTAATTAAAAGACCTGTTTGTCATCTCCATTCTGATTCATATCACTTCTGGCCATCCTGATTGAATTACTCAAGTCGAGGGGGAAACACTTGGCCTCACGTCAGCGGGGCCTTGAAACTCTCATACGCTTGTATACACTAACTGGCGGGGATGCTCGGCCAACAAATGGTGAAAAAAACCCAAAAAAAACGCAACCGAAACAAAAGAGCAATGAGCAATCCTGATAAACAGAACGATTTGTATTGCTTGAAAACAGACCAGAGCCGAAAGACATTTTGCCTTCTGTTAACAGCCTTGAGTGAAACCAGCGTCGTTCCTGCGGTCCCTCCAGGCCACGCCGGACTGTTTGCGTTGCTCGCTTTTGCCTCCTCGCTGCTTCTTTGTGTTTCTGCCGTGACCCGCGACAAGACAAATGCAGAGGAGACTGTGGACACATCAGCTGTAGGCGGGAAAAACATGTTCCTTAAACTGAGGATAACACGGCCATAAAGTGCCCTTGTTTTCTCTTGTCTTTTGTTCTTTCTTCTAACCTTTTTCCCATATTACAGAACATTTCCTCCCTGTCTCTCCTCTGTTGTTTATCCTCTCTTTCCATCTGTTACCCATGTTGTAATATCTTTCTTTCTCCTTTGTTAGCCTTCTTATTCCTCACTATTTTACACTCACTTCATATTGCCCCTTATGTATTTCCCCTCCAGTACCTTTTTCGTGTTTCCTTTCACGTGCAGAATGTTTGTGTGACTTTATTAATAATAGCTCATGGTGTGTGATAACATTATCAATAACATTGTTAGGAGAAAATTAAATTTGAGAAATTGAGTTAAGAGAGTTGGAACAGGGGGACGCGTGGTCGCCTGCACTTGAGTGTTCGGGGATATCGACTTACCCTTCACAAACATTTCCTCATACACCGAGCCCTCCCTCCTCACACATTCATCGCCCTCTTTCCTATTTTTATTACATTTCTGGTGACATTCATGGAGTCATAAATGCTAAAAATGAAAAATTTTCATCAGCTGTATCCAGTGTGTTGCCCTTTCATTAGATCTTTGAGGTAAAATCACTGAGTACTTGCACTTATATCAGAAATGAAGAATTTATCAATTAAATCAATACAAATAAAGATAACAAATGAATTAAATCAATTAATGAGGTCACTGTTTTCACAAAAGAACTGATTGCAGATAATGTAAACAGCCGATACAAGTTTGAAGGAACAGCATGTGATTAAAATGACGGAGTGATGAAACAGTTCCCCTTTTACTGCCTGGACCTGCAGTACAAATTCATTTGAGCTGGTTTACTTTTCCAAGCTGGATGAATTGCCACTTGGAATATAATTCCTCAATTACTCCAGTAATAATATTTGGCAGTTAATCTGTCTGCCGTTATTCTTGCTGCCACCAGTTGGACTTTGCCAAGGAACTCTCCATATATCACTGCATGCTGCAGTGGTGGCAGCCAGCGATTATTCCTCAAGAGAATATTCATAATGTAATAAGATTTCAACATGTCACTGATGGCGTGGATCCCATTATAAAGCGATTATTCATCCAGGACAGTCAGCGGATCACTAAATGTGATCAATAGAGCCAGTTTTAAACCGGAGAGTGACACTGGATCACTGCTCTGCTGCTATAAAACACATTATCAGCACACTTCTACTAAGAAAAGAAAAAATGGTGCAAATGCATTTAAATAGTGTCTCAACTACACTGTAAACAATTAGCGTTTTTAACGGTAACAATTTATTCTTATTTTGCAGTTCCCTGTTTTGTTAAATTACATAAAATCACAGAAAAATATATTATTTATATGCTAATATGAAAAAGAAAAAGAAAAGAAAAAGTTATTTCTAATGTATGTAAAGTAGCTAAATATATCATTATTTCACAGATATTTACTGTTATTTGAAAGATGAAATATGAATA